>CAEFZX010005011.1:0-43415 GCA_903066825.1 Alfaro cultratus | reverse complement strand
TTTTTCTACAATCTAATCTACAATTTTCATAGTCATGAAAATAAAGAAAACCATTTGAATGACCAGGTGTGTCCAAACTTTTGGTCTGTACTGTATATGCTATGGATACACACAAAATACACACAAAATGTGGATTTTATTTGGAATCTAGTTATTTCCTCTCACTCAACTCGAAGCAGGAGCATCAGTCAAGGTAGACATTGTGAGAAAGATCGAACTACAGTATTTTAAAGATGAGACACTCCTCTTTTTTGTCACAGACTTTATAGCACGATTTCTCATTTCCCACACACACTTCTCAGAAGACTTCTGGGGTTCTCAAATGAGGGAAGTTAAACGTAGCTCATATCACTGAATATCTCAGCTCCGCCGGGGAAGTTCGCTTCGAAGCAGAGCCTCATGCAGCGTAAATCTGGGTCAGTCTTAGAGAATTGTGGCACAGAATCGCCTTATGTTCCAACATATTTCACTTTATGTTTGGGTTTTTGTATAATGGTTCCTTGGTTGTTCCTAAGCTCCTCCTCAACAATTTCCTTTCTTTGGAAATTGTTGAGCTGATTGTTTGGGTCAGATGATAAACATTTACCACAGCTGAGTGTTCCAACAAGACAACAACAAATACACATCAAAACTAGTTTTGGAGTGAATAATCAATGCCACCATAAAGCTTCTACAGAAATGGCCTTCACCTCAACTCTCTTAAAAATCTAATGACTATGCTACAAAGCTTATCCAGAGCCAGAAAACCAATGTGTTTAAATGAACTTGAACAGTCTTGCCAAAAACAGAGGTCAAACAGTCTCAATAATGCCAGAAGCTTGTCGAAGGCTATACAGTGTGTGTTTTCTTTGCGACCTGGCAAGGTATATGCATAAAAATATTAATGTAGGTGTGTGATAGATTGATTTTTGTTATTAAAATCTACTAAAGGTGAAAGTTGTAATTGTATTATACCTTAAAAGAAGACTGGTTTATGAGTATCATTAAAATGCCAAACTAAAGATAACGTTCATGCCCCTGATTTATGCATGTAGACTTCAGAGTTGTTCCTACAGTTCCAGTGACTTTACTATTAAATGAGTAGGTATGTAAAGGGTTAAGTGTGTTTTATATGCTATCAAGTTAGATATCCTTAGAAACATGGGTGATTCTCGTTGTCCTCTTTTTTTCTTTCCATCAAACACACCATTACCTTCAGTCTGAGGAAATAGTAAAATCTAGCCATAAATGCATCTTTCGATGTTTCAGTTGTTCTCATTCTACACCATTACAACAGTGTGTATGTGATGAATGCTTAGTCTGGTAGTGAAACAACAATTTTACCTCTTATAAACCCCAGTTCCTTATAAGGCATGCGTTACCGGTCGGTAAAGCTGATTATCACACTTTGCCGCCGCCTGTGGCACTGTAGCATTTCATCATTGTTATACAGGAAGGTTCCCTACGGCTCGAATACAGCTGGGGTTATAAATATACATGTATTTATTATCCTTGAGAAGCAAAGCACAACTAATCCCGCCCCCATTCATTTTGGTTGAGCAGTGAGTAAATGAGGTTATATCTTCACTCTATTTTAATTTATGCTAAAATATGTGAGCTGAGACTTGATGCATCTCATTTAGGAGGGAAATATGTCATCACTAATGTGGGTGGATGCATCTGGGTGTAGCATGTACTAGTTTACAGCAAAGTGCTTACCACTGTGCTGGGATGGATTTGTGTTCATGCTGAGAGCACAAAGAGGACGCAGAAGAATAGTAGCCTATTTTTGTTGGGGTTTATTTTCCACCTAGACGAAGTGAAAAGCCTAGGATGTTGCTGTGCAGGTTAATAATTCAGATGTTTTACAAGCCACATTGAATATTTAAATAATTTCATGAGAGGCTGTAGTACAACAAACATGAAATAAATAAAACTCAAATCATATTTTTTTTAAAAAGTCACTAATTACATTTATATTTGAACACATCAAATTTGTGTACTCAATAAAATACCGACACACCTAAATTGGTACAGATACATAATAATTCTTGCAATTTTGATGCTTCATATGATTCAGTATGACTGTCAATGAAAATAAATCTATTTCTTTAAAACTACTAGCAAAAGATTATTAAGTTAAATAGATGATATTTGGTTCCAGATGTTATTGTGAAATAGAAAAAAATGAAAACAAAAGAGAAAATGTTATGTTTTAAAGTTAAACTGGTGAAGACTGACAACTATGTGTAGAAACCCCACAGCTGTTGGAGCATTAAAAAGATGCTCCAACAGCAATGGAGCATTCCTGTGTCTCCCTACAGACATCTCCCTGAGTTAATCATTACATTCTGACGGAGCTGATTTGAGACAAAGACCTGTTTCTGTTGCAAAGCTCATGTGTGACTGTGTCTCATTGTTTTTCAATGGACTCTCTCATGGGATGTCATTTGGGTTTAATTGGCTTAATTGTCCACACCTTTGAATAAAAGGCATACCCAGAGAGGATTGCAGTTTTATCTCTCTAGTTTAACTGCAGTTTGTCATGCTTGTGCATAGCTTCACCCAAATGAATATATTTATTTTCATAAGCCTTCTGTTGCAGGATATATTTTAAGAATATCAAATAGTGTCTTTAGTTTCTATCACTGTCAAGTATAGAACCTCTGTGTTGATTGCAGAGTAAAGGTGAGAAAAGCAGCTGACGGGTCTCGTTGGTTGTTTCTAATGCATCTGAGCTTTTATGGGTTCAAATGTTTTCTATGTTTGTGCCGACACTGAGCTCCGGAGTCACACTGTTTTAACTCAAGTGACTGAATCAATATACAAGAACAGATGACAGCCCCAGTGTGTGATAATGATAGGCATTTATTTGCATCTAAAGCTGGTAACTGAGATGAAGGAGAGATTTTAATCCCAGGTATGAATTCTAATGCCAGTTTCAGCATGCCAGTCTAACATTTTGTTACCAACTTCTGTGCGTAAGCAGAAATATTTTCTCTCTTTCTTTCCATCGACAAACAGTCCCTCATTAACGCGGGAGTTATCTTTACATCCCATCAATCTGTCAGAGTCTGAACTGCTTACTCCTGGCTTTTCTCTAGCTTAACACTGTGATACTCAAACAAACCCTGATGTCTGGACTTCAGTGATGTAAAGCTCAGACATCTGCTCCCTTTTCTCCTGGCTTCCAGCAGGAGACGGTCTCTCTGATTACTTCATTATCTCAGCAATGTAACTGAGTTCAAACACAGGATTTTGCGAAGGTGAGAATTATGAATGTGATTACCAACAAGAAGCGTCTGCATTCTTGTGAATGAGGAATAATTAAGTCAAAAGTGTGATGTGGAAAATATCTGCCTTGCTTTGTCACCGTCTCAAATGTGGTTTGTTTCATCAAAGAGCAAATGTGACAAACTCTCTGATTTTTTTTTTTTTTAATCATTCAAATAAGACATGACTATCTCTTTATAATTTATTTATCATTTTAATAAATAACTATGCCATTGCTAGAAAAGCAAACTGTGTCTACAGAGTAAGAGACAAATTTATAATTTATAATGTAAAATTAACTTTTATGAGATTTATCATGTTCAGGGGTGCTGCCAGGAATCTTGGGCCCCATGACAAAAAATTGGATTGGGCCCCCCCACACAGCTGCTGTTACAATTTTTTTGAATCTATCTGACCCATCAAAAGCGTCACAATTTTAAAGGCTTGCAACTGCCTTGCTTTCTTTGGTCCAATACTGATAACTAGCACAATATTTACTGCTCATGAATTTTACATCTAACAGTCCACATACAGTATGCAAGTAGGTTGCTTAAATCTTTTCTATTAGTTTTAGATTACTGAAATGTCTCTCCCCATGAGCAACAGTCATAGGCAACATGCAAAATGTACATGAAGCAATCCAGACTTCTCAAAAAATGCTATGTAGTTGCATTTTATTCAAGCTGCAGTATATAACTTTAATAAAAAATGTTTTCTCCATATTTGTTAAAGCTGTCACCATGTTGTGACAGTTTGTTATGAGACAGATAATCTATGAAAACAATCAATCTCCTCCCTGAGCTACTATTATTGGCTAAAGTAATGCAACGTTCCGACCAAAACTACCAATCAGAACCAGTAGGACACTCTTAGCGCTGTCAATTAACTCATTCACACACTGCTAAATGTCCTAATGGTGGAGAAACAACTTATCATTACAGGAAAATCGTTTATCTGCCGTCACTGGTAGCTATGCTAACTAGACTGAGCATCCACAACAGGCTACGTTAGCTGTAGCATAAGGATGAGTAGCCACATAAGATTGTGATTGACAGCACTAAAACTCTCCTGTCTCTGATTGGTTGTTTCTAGAATTTTGAGAAAGCAGAGGAAATAGATTTTTCACAGATTATCTCTCATACATACTGTCACAACATAATGACAGTTTTAACAGATATATGAAAAAATATATATTTTTATAAAAGTTACACACTGCAGCTTTAATTTCACTCAGGAGAGGACGGGTCTGTGGGTTAGAGCTGCTGCTGACTGACTCATCTGTTGTTAAGTGGTAAAAGGTACAAGGGACAGGTTAATTATATGAATATGGGAGGCAAAAAGTCTGCAGCTAAGCTAATTATGCTAAATGGTTGATAATCTCACACAGTCTACCCACCTCTTGGAGAAAAACTGGGTTATAAATTGACACTGTTACCCTTTTCTCTCCCTCGCTCTATTTTTTTTTTTTTGAAAACCTAACTTTATAATTTTTCTTAGCAGCATAGTAACAGCCACAGTCGTTCTTGTTTTCTACTGACTGCTGCTGAACACCTTCTCCCTTCAAGCCAAGCAGGAACAAACCATTTCATGCAGATCCAGGGGGTTCAGGGCAAATATGGATGTGTGATTTTTGGTCTGGGAGTGGTAGCATTAAATTTTTACTGCTAAAAACAATCTTCGAAAATACAATATGATTAATTTTGTAATTGACAAGGCCCCAATTTTATTTTTTTTTATTTCTATGAACAAAAAATAAATAAATTATGGACATTTATAACTTTTCCCCCCTGATCATGTTGTATGTTATTCCCTCATCAAAAACATACATGGAGTGTTGCTTTTATTCTTTCATGCATTTTTGAGAAATCATTTAATCTCCCGTGGCAACCATTCGGGTGTGCATAAATACTCGCTCATACAAAGTGCCGCTTATATACCCTTTACATAAAGGTATATAAGTTTCCAAGCAAGTTTCTGCCCCACAGAACACACCTTACCACGCCCTTCTCCAACTTAGCTCCACCAGACTAGCGGCAGCAGCAATTAACAAACACCTGGTGGAAATGCTCATCTGGAGAGCTCATCATAGGAACTACTTCTCAGTCCAACGCTCCTAACAACAATTGTAATCAGGATAATGAATGGACAATGTTGTGAAGAAATGCTGAAGGCAGAGTGTCTGAAAGAGCAGGAGCTTCTTAAAGAGAAGGAGGACAGTTTCAAGGCATCAAATTACAAAAATGTAAACATAATTTGTTTTGTTTTATCTAAATATTTTAACAAACAAAGAGGGACAAAGCAACATTTTGAGTAAGCATGTAAGTCAATATCTTACCCTCCTTTGTGTACATCAGCTGATGGAGGTCTTTTATTAGCAGTCCCATCCTGATGAACCTTCTTATCCAAAGACATTGATAGCGGAGCATCTCGAACAGCAAGGCCCAACACCAACGTCTCTTTGGTAACAGAGACAGCCTCATCACCAGTTCGACCCAGGTGCTTCTTGGCGTAGTCAAAGCCCTGTACAGGCTAGCAAAAAAGAAAACAACACAGAGGGGGTCACAGATCCACTTTCACTCAGAATTATGTATTACATAAGCTCAATGAGTCAAAAGCAACAGCAGACATTGAAACCACCAGCTACAAAACAGAAAGGTACATGCAAAAACTACATCAAGTCCAACAGTCAGTCTTGATGGCACATAGGTGTATCATACTTACCAAATGGCAAAACAAATTACACCAAGCCAATGTAATTATCGAGCTAAACATAAAGGTTCAATAAATGATAACCAAATCTGCACACATTCCACCGTGACACATTGTTGACACAACAGAAGAGCAAATCGAAGCCAAAACTGGTTCAAACAAAACAGCAATCCGCTGCCGGCTCAAATTACTCAGCAAACAAGCTAAATTCAAACACAAAACCTCCAAAACTGCTATTTAAAGCTTAAAACATCTAGATGACAAAAATCACACACTGTTAAGATTGCCAGTTCAGTTAAAGACATGAATTAGAAGACAACTAATACTGTCTACTAAATGGAAGAAAAATTTATACTCTGCTCACAATTCAAAGGAAAGTAATTTGACGGGCATTCCTCCTTAAGCTATTTTTATCAGTCTCCAAACAGCAGAGCTTACATAACAAAAATTTAAGAAATAAATAATTTGGCAAAGCCGCACCTTTGAAGTCAAGGGTTTGTTAGGAGGAGATAGAACATTAAAGAGACAGCAGAATATGTTTGTGACAACTATCCATAGTCGGAATACATTATTTTTTGGATAAATGGCTTTCATTTTCAGGAACACAGGAAATAGAAAAAGTGAAAGAATGGTTTTGGGTTTAGCAGCAACAAAGATAAAACCCAATTTGGTTTTTTTTTGGGGGGGGGGTTTGCTCCTCTTCTATTTTGAGCAGCTCCAACAAGAGGATGCTTAATGCATGTGATGATGCGTGCTAAATTCTGAGAGCATGTAAGGTTAGGAAGCATGGGCGTCTGGATGAGGGCGCTGCTAATAATTCATTGGTCGCACACGCACTGCGATGACTTCAGCTTGCTTCAAACACAACGCTGCAGTTGTGGGTAGGACTAATGCATTTAGGTTCATAAAAATTAAATAACTTCCAGACAGTCCAGTCTGCTCGCTGTCATTAATTTGTCTATAGCTCCATGGTGTTCATCAGCTTAAGAGGAGATGGACTTACCTAACTATGTATGGAGTTAGGCAGTTACCACTATTCGGTTACAAGATTAACTTTAATATCTTGTTAGTCTACATGACTAAATGGGCTAAAATCAGTTTGTTGAAACAAATATTACATTTCTATGCTCCAGCTAGGGCACTCAGGTCTATACTCTCAGTCGCTTCCTGATCCAAAGTTGATGTTGAAAAACTTAGTAGGTCTTAAGAAATGGTCAGACAGTGGATAGTTTTATAAACACTATCAACAATCCAACTCATTGAGATTCAATTCAGTGTTTGTGTTTCAAATTAAATATGTATATTATCATTTTCAGTTGAAATTAAATGTTTATCTGTTCTTTTCACTGGGATATCAGATTTAATTGATTTTGTTTTGCTTAATTTATGCTGCGCAACTTGTTTTTTTTTATATATATTTAAAAAAAATTCTTAAAAAGCAAGAAGAGAGCAGCAGCCCGTGAAACAATAATATAAAAGTTCAACATTAACAGGAAAATGAGAGCATTAATAAAAAGCCCGGTGAGAAAGTAAGTGATAACTCTGCAGGCCAATAGAAAGCCAACTCGATAATATGCAGCTGTACTAAGGGACGCCAGATGGACATTTGGTTGATGTAAAGCTCAGACCAGAGACAGGAAAGGGAAAGTAGCTGATGTGTCACCAAGCCAATTCTTCCTCCTCACAGGCTGGTCAGGAATGGTTAATGACCAGGTCTTTGCAGTACTTGTTGACAAGCCAAGTAGGTAAATCAGCTTTCTGACTTTTGCAGGTGCTTTGGAACAGAGAGGCATCCTGAAGCTGCAGGACAGTGGCACTCAAGGACTGCACTCACAAAGCTCCTACTAGAAGATTGAGAAACTGTGTAAAGATACTAGTGACAGCAACAGCGGCACTTAACCCCAAAATATCAGAGGCAAGGGTTTGCCATGTCAAAAGGACCCACAATGCATGTCTTGCAATGATGCCTTTGAAACGTATAATAACAAATTGTTCGAAGAACTGGATTTATTTCGTATGCATGTCACAAGTGACGTGGGGGGAAGGTTTAGGCTGCAGACTGTGGACATGGTCAAAGAGGTTA
Source organism: Alfaro cultratus (assembly GCA_903066825.1). NCBI lineage: Eukaryota > Metazoa > Chordata > Actinopteri > Cyprinodontiformes > Poeciliidae > Alfaro > Alfaro cultratus. Next base: position 35,371 of record CAEFZX010005011.1, on the reverse strand, counting down.
GAGTGAGATGCTGAAGGAGCTTCTCCCTCAGGGGAAGAAAGGATTAAAGATTTGTGACTCAGTCAGTCACTGACGAGTAACAGCAGCTGTCCATCGAGACTGTAAAGGTTCTCAGAAGTGACAGGACCAAAGGATGTAACCTTGAAAAATGTAGCTGACATTTCAGGGATGGTATTTTACCTTTATAGCTCACAATTTATCATCATCTCTAAGGTCTTTTCGAACAGTCATATCATTCTATCCTAATTGTCTATTCTTCTTTTGCTTTAATTTTCATTTATTCCCCTCCCTCTTCTCCTTCCATTGCTCTCTCTCTCTCTTCCTTTGCTCCCCGAATGACGGTCTTTCATCTCCTCAGAGCAGACCTGTTTAATAAAGACTTTGGCTGCAGACAGACATTGCGGCACTGTGTGAGCCTCTGCTCAGTCTGTCAAATATGAATGCCATTTTTTATTTTCCACATCCATCTGGAGTACCAGCAGAAGATGAGAGCAAAGAAGAACACACAGGAACCTCAACATTTTCCATTTACTTAAAGATGTGTGAAGTGACAGTGAGCACAACCCCACTCCGCCAGCAAATTATCTGTCCTTTTAGAATCAAACAGATGCTTCTGCTCATCTTATTTTTAGTTTATAGCATCAGCAGTCAGCAACTTGATGATGTAGAGCAGATGGACAAGATGTGCTGTCTTCTTCACAAGGGCCAGATTGATTTAAATTCAAGTCTTGCAGGGTAAGGAGCAAGACTGAACCAGAGTTTTCTATAAAAAGAGATCAGGTACATTTAAAAAGAGAGAAGAGAGTACACATCTGCACCGACCCGCTGTGGTTAGATAAAACCCCCCAGGGGCCCGCCGAAGAATGATGCAGCAAAATGCAAAACACCCTAGGTCCTTTAAACAGCAGCTGCTGCTGCTTTGTACTTGCATTGAACACCTTGTAAATGAAAAATAGATTTCTTGTACTTTTTGCTGATTCCACCTGCATTGTACTTTGAATACAAGCCGACTATCAGAGGCTTTCACACTCACGCAAGGCAGCACATAGGAAGGAAAAGTCATTTTGAACAATCTTCCAGACCGCAGCCAAGTGATGAAGTGACTCAGGCATTGCAGAAAGACTTCTTAATGCCCAACTAAACATGCAAACATCATATAAACTACATTATTGATCAGCAGCTTCAGCTTGCCAAGCACAGTGACTGATCTTAAGGCAGATGGGAGCACATTGCACACACACAATACACCTCACAGCAGATCAAACGAGTGGGAGTCTATTACTGTGCTCATATTTAGTTGGTGCTCAGACAGCTTTGAAAAATCACTTTACTCCTTAATATCAACTCCTGTTAATATTCTCCTGGGGCAAATTAAAAAAAGATTAGCTCAAAATTTGTATCTGGACCAATCGAGATCGTAAATTAATCGAGGCTGCCAGATGAGATCAGGTGGAAATTTAACTGCACAGAATGAAGGTAAAGAAAAGTGTGTTGTTTATTTCCATTTGTGGCAACTCTTTAAACCAAAAACCATGTTTGTTTTTATTATTATTATTTCACCATCAGTATTTTCAAAACCCAATTCCAAAACATAAGAGCTAATCCATCAATTAAAATAAAAAGATTAGGATTAATCTCCTTTTTAATGAAATGCACCTAAGTGTTACATATTGTCCAATCTGTGCATAGCAAAAAGCTAAATTAATACTTAATACTGAGCTAAATTTGCTTTATGTAGTTTTATAGAAACATCAGAAAAATATGAATGAAAACATGTAAGTATAAAGGAAAATGCAGTGCCTTGATAAGGTATTTTTTAGCTTCTGAATTTTCCATGTTTCATACACAAACAAGTGAATAACAGAATGGTGGAAGGAAAATGGTGCATGCTTTTCAAAGTATTTTTAAACAAGCTTTTTTTTTATTGTTTTTCATGTATTTCCATACATCTCCTTCATCCTGAAAATCCTAAATGAAGTCCAGTGGAACGGCTAACCCTGGCTTCAGAAGTCTTCTAGCTAGGAAACCGAATCCAGCTGTGTGTAATTAAATCGTTGTTAAAAAAAAAAAAAAAAAAGCAGCTGTGTTGTGAGGGCCTCAGAGGTTTGATAGGAAATATTAGTGAGGCAGAAGCAACATAAAAACCAACAGATCAGACCTAAAGCTGTAATAAAGTAGGGGAACGTTATAATACCCTGCATTATACCCTTTATATTTAAAGGGTATGGCTGAAGTACAAACCAGGTTGCTTGGTAACTCTGGAGGAGCTGCAGAAATCTACAGCTCAGGTAACAACAATTACTCATGCACTCTTAAATCTGGCTTTTAAGGAAAAGTGGCAAGAAGATAGCACTGTTGAAAAAATCTTCAGAAATCACCATAAAACAGGACACAGCTAATCTGTGGAAAAAAATGCTCTTGTGAGACAAACATTTAACCAAACAACATGTGTAGAGGACAATTTGAGAATCTGTTCCAAAACCTGAATGCTTTCCATCTAATCTGACTGAAATTCAGTGTTTAAATGCACAGCGCTTGTAGAGTCATACTTGAAAAGATTTGACTTGGACAGCTGAATCAAGTGTTGATTCAGGGGTCTAAATACAAATCAATCAATTTCATTTAATTTTATATTTAGTTTCATTTTGCTTCCACTTTACAGTACAAGTATGAACAATAGTTATGTGATCAACCACAAAATTATCCCAAGAATCATTTTGGAATCAAAAGGACTAAAAGCTTATATATGGATATAAGCGGCACATGGATGAGGAGCAACTTTCTTACATGGAGATTCAACCAAATATTAGTGAACATGTACAGCCAGTTTTTTGTTTGTTTAAAGAAAAAACTGCTGTTGTATTTGTGAGACCAGTTTTTGACTTTGAAAAATTTCTAATGAATAATTAAAAGACAAATAACATTTTCATTGTTACAATGAATGTGTAACTTATGACTGTAGTGTAATCGTATACAAACCTACATTTTAATCTGCTTTTAACCTCGGCCATATTGCCACAAGCAAACAAAGTCCTGTAGTTCATTTACTTTTAGATGCGACTTCCAGAAGAAGGGAAAAACTAGAGTGAGTAAAAATGCGACTGCAGCCTTCTGGCACCACTTTTACAGCCCCTTGTTTATTAATATTTGATGCAGTCAGTTGTGAAATCCAAAATAAGTAACATCAAATGTTTACAATAATATTGGTTACTTGAGCAAATAAACCTTGGAGCAATAGCATATTAATATATCACTTTAAAGAAAGGAAAAACACACACACAGAAGAACACAAAACACAACATGTACTTCTATTTTCTGGGATGCTTACACCCCGCTGTGCTGTGCAGTTACAACAGCCCCATTACCCACCAACATGTCCCGCCTACCCATCCTCACACCCATCCTTTCCCCGGCTCACTTTGCCTCTCGGGGGGATGGGGAGGAGAAGGTCTGGACCAAAATAGGATGCAAATACAGAAGCTGACATCCTCCAGTGGTGCAACAAAAGCCATGCTAATACCTTCTCTATGGATGCCATTTAAAGCGTTTTCTTTTTTTAACTGCTGGTCTTAGCCATTCTGTTTGAATTCATGCTAAGACTATTTAGCAGAAAGGCTCATATCAAAAGGTTTGACTGGATGTCCGCCATCCCTGCTGAGCTGCTGAGGGATTGGAGCAGCTCTGTTTGACAAGATAACTTGACTGATTTGAAAGAGAAGCAGAGGTGCTGATCAACGACACAAGCTTAAGTTTGTTGCACAAAAGTAATCAACAGTATATACTGTTGTATGTTGAGAACATTTCTTTTATGGCTATCTCCCTATGTTAGTAATTCAGTCACGTTGAGTGGATGCCAAACAGTAAAAATCTTAAAGGGAAATGTTTAAGAAAAAACAAAAGACATTCCTCCCTCCTCCTATTGATCTTGCAGCAATGAGAACAGAAATACGTTACATCACAGCAGCTACATGCAGGTTTTGCCCAGCAACATCAACTGGCAGCACAGAGCGGAAAAGCCAGCCAATTCATTCATTCATTGACTCATTCATTCACTTAATCAGTCAAACAATCCACCTGGGCGGTTGTTTTATTGAATACCTGGTGGTGGTAACTGCCTTCCCTTCGATATGACGTCTAAACAAGGAGAGAGTCAAAGGAACAAGGTCAGGAAGAGCTTTGTGCAAAACAATGCAAGTTTATGTGGGTAGCAGCAGTCATTCATTGGAAGTGCTTTAAAGAAAACCCACATACGCAAAGAAAGCGAAAAATAGCATAAAAAAATAAAATGAATAAATTTAACTATTAGATTTTTTTTTAAAAAGAAAAAGAAAAATGTTCTTCATTGCTTACACAGATTATTGAGAAAGCAAGATATCTAGTGGCCACTGTAGTAATCTTCTCGTTTTGTATCTTTCAAAATATTTATTTAATTTTCTTTATTGTTTTCATCAATAAAAGTTTTCATTTATCAGAATGAATGCAGATGTCAAATTCCCATTTACAGTGCTTATGAAAAGTATTCACCCCCTTGGATGTTTCACCGTTTTATTGCTTTTGCAAATCAATAATAACAAATTGTTTTTTATACAAAAATTTCACAAAAAAAACTTTTTAATGTGAAAGTGAAAATGGATTTCTAAAAAACGATAGTGATAGTATAAATATCCCCCAGACCTAATTCAACAGATGTTCATCCAGTTGATGACTGTAGTCTAACAATGAGTGAAATGGAGCTTATCTGAGTGTAGTGATTGTGTCTTAAGTGATCATAGTTTACTGGTTAATCAGTGTTCCTGGCTACCGTTACAGAATGAAGACAAAATAACATTCTAAGCCAATCAGAGAAAAGGTTACTGAAAAGTACAAGCCAGTGGATGAAAACAACAACAAAAAATCTCTAAAGCACTGAGTGAATATTCCCAGGAGTTCAGTTAAAAACATCATCTAGAAATGGAGGAAATATGACATGGATAAATCTGCCTTGATCAGACTGTCTTCACAAACTGATTGCCCGTGCAAGAAGGAGACTAGTGAGAGAACCCACCAGGACACGTATGACTACACTGATGGAGCTGCAAACTTCAGCAGCTGAGATGGGAGAGATTCTGCAGACAACTATTTTTGCCCAGGTTCTTCACCAGTCAAAGTTTTTATGTGAGAGCGGCAATAAGAAAAGCACTGTTGAAGAAAACTCATATCAAGGCTTGAGAAGATTTAGCCAAAAAACACGTGGGAGACTGCATGTTCAAGTGGAAGACAGTTCTTTGGTCTTTTTTGCAATCCGACAAGTCGGTATGTTTGGTGGACGTCAAACACTGCGGTATTTATATTCTACTGCCTCACTATTGGTTTTATGACAAAGGACAGAACAGCTGTAGCTGTAGCTCGCACTGTTAAAATGGTTTTACCAGCTCCTGAAACCAAAACGAGGTTTTTGAAAAGCTGCTTTTAGGCCTCTTTTCCAAAAGAGGGATATATACCTATTTAATCTTGTGAGGAAAACATCTATATGCAGTGGCTTATTTTTTCCCATTAAATAAATATCTTCATCAGTTTATGTGACTGAAACTGCAAAACAAATGTGGTCAAGTGAAGTTATTTGGTGAAACAGCTATGTTGGACCTCTAATGGTGATAAGAAATGCCAACTCTGCTTTGGGATTATTACATCTAAGCTAATTCAAGAGGCTTTTCAGAACAAATAAGGCTGGCAAGCTCATTGCTTGTTTACCACTTCACTGAACGCAATGGCACAAGCAGCTGCTGTTCTGGCGTCATGCACTGCATCCAGGGCAACCATCTGACCGAATCAAACCATCTGTTGGCAATCTATTACAAACATGCTCATTTAAAAGGATTGATTTTCAGTTAAAACTCCAGTGAGCTGATGTTCAGTGAGAACTGTCTTTGTGGAAGAGCCAGCATTACCCGGAGGTTTCCTTCCAGTACAGTGAGCCCTGCCCATTTCTTTGCAGCCGATTGGTCTTTGCAGCATGCATGATTAGTAATGACCACGGGCTACTGGGTAGTGAGAAAACAAATGAGTGAGGCCGGCAGAAATGAAATTCATTTTTCTGTCCTGCAGTAACAGCTTGACACAGTCAGTTTTCTGTCGGCCGTGTCACTCGCAACAAAGTTATGTAATCTTGTCAGAGCCTTACTGAAGATGAAATCACTAAGATTTGTTGAATTGGTGAGCTTTGGGTATCTCAAGATGACAGGAAAACAACTAATTTACAGCAATCACAGAGGGAAGGATGAACAAAAAGAAGAAGAGCTGCAAAATATATGGGTCAGTACAAATAAACAGGAAAAGTGAACCAAGATTTTACCTTGGAGCGGGTTTTGAAGGTCCTAAAGGCTCCAGATTTGAAAATGACTCTGTTTCTTTTACACAGGATGAAGGCCACCATTCCAATCACCACCATCAGTAAGAAAAGAGGCGTGAGAACGGCCATGATCCACAGGTTGCCGGGTGGTGTCTTCACCACAGCTGCACATGGGGAAAAAATAACGTTAATTTAACAGCAGTTTTAATGTGGTACGATATGTAAACAACAGATATTAGTGAGCTTGATGAAAAGAATGTATTAAATCCTGCTTTTTTAGGTCTACTCAAGGCTCAATTTTAGGTTCACATCTTGTTCAGTGATTGTCTAACCAAACCTGATTAGTTAGATTGATGTTTTCATGCTTTGAAGACAACAAAACAAGCAAACCGATGAAACTGTGAAGAAAACATGGATTTATTTTTTCATCTGACAAGGCAAGGCAATGAGAACTTGCAGTTGTGATGGCTGTATGTTCACTATAAAGACTAAAAAAGAGTTCAATCTTTTGATATGATGTTTTAATACAGATTTCTTGAAATTAAGTGAAGGACATGTGAAAATGTGTGAAATTAAACCTTTTTAAAACTCTAGCAGCAATTTTCTTCAATCTAACGGATAAAAAAGGATGAGTATTTCTCACTTGAATTTCTTTTCAACTGCTTACTTTTGAAGCTCTTCTATGACAGAGCTGTTTGCAGATGGCATGTGTTTTCATTGAAGGCATGAATATAATTGTCCTCCTCTCTACCCATCAGGAGGCAGAGAGAAAGTGTTTACTAAGAACACTGTGCTCTCTTCTCAGCATCAACACTTTAGGAAGAGCTTACAAATGCAATGTTTTCTTCAGTTAGTTAAATGTAATGAGGTTTCTGAGATGATACAAGTTATAATATAAGAAAATGCAAGTCAAAGGGAGAGAATACTCTGCTCTCTTGAGTTACAACGACCTAAAAAGCCACCAAAAACATGCATAAACATTTTTAACATTGTTTATGTTTGCATATAAATCTGAAGTTCTTCCAACCTATCCAAAAAATTTGTGCAACATAGCCAAGCTATGTTGCTGAACAAGTTGTAGTGTCATATGCACAGGAAGATAATGGCAGATAGATCTGGTAGCATTTTGTCTTTTTACAAAACTGTTTACGTCCCCAAAGCGACCCACATGTGCACAAGCAGAACATAAAACATCCCACAGCAGCCATGGAAGTAATAATGGATGCTTGATTTGACTCTCATATATTTAAATACATATAAAAGACACGCAATGCAACAATGACAGCATAAACACAAGCTTACGTTCGGCCTGCACTTGCACAAAGTATCCCAGTGTCAGAGCCATGGTCTGGGAATCCAGACTGCTGAGGGTCTTTGCAGCTGCAGATCCTGTGATGGGGGATCCATTCAACTGAGCATAGTAGGTCATCTCTGCTGGGTTCTTTGGACCTGGAAGTCGTCGCATGCTCACCATCTGGGAGTGGGGAGACACAGTTGCATCATAGTTTTAGAGAAATTAAAAAAAAAGAAAAAGCTTTGAGCCTTGTTAACCATCAAGAAAACATATAATCTGTAGGCAAGTTGCACGCAAAATCCCTTATCTTTTCAAACCAATAGACTGCCGCGTCTGTAGCTCAATTTCTTCTGCTTTGATCAAGTCGAGCATCGGCTGGGAGATGAATGGATTTATTGAAGACTCTCAAGGATAAACGAGTCACATGAAATCTCAATTTCCTTTCATCATACATCAAACAGATTTTTTTTAAACATAACACAGCTTTAATCAAGCCTAGTAATTTGATTTTGTCATTAAAAAAACGCTATTAAATAGCTCGAGGTTTACTCCTCTGACTACACCCAGCACTTTCTGACAGTTCTGAGAAGCTCTTCCTCCTCCACTCAGCAGCCATAAAACTGCTCAGCTGTGAAGACCATGAAACCCTTGAGGGTTTGTAATGCATGCGGGTCACTAGGAATAAAACGTCATCGTAGTTTGAACACCACCAAGTGGGGAGGTGATGCAAAAGAAAATACTGTTCACCAACTATTTCTGTGCTCATTATTATTTCATGTTTAAATTGAATCATTCCAACATCTTCCTTCACCAACTAAATGTAATTTTTGAGCTGTAGAGTTAATTAATCCAAAAGAAATTACGTAAAAAAAACAGCATTTATTAAAAGTAGTTAGTGGTTAGATTTGACCATAAATATGTTTGCCTGTAGCCTCTGTTCTACAAATATATAACACCCCTCTATTTTTTGACAAGATTCCTTACAGCTGTCCTACCTTCAGTCCCCCCGGAGCGCTGTCCAGGTTTCTAAATCTGGAGCTGTCTGTGGTAGTGCATGCATTCAAACCTTTTCATAAGAGACTGAGAAAAAGTTTAGTTCCAAAGCGAAAGTTTTAGAAAAAAATATCCCATTTACATAATGTCTGAAAAGCAACTTTGAAATTATTTACTTTATTAGGAGAAAAAAAAGCCCACCTTTTTTAAATCAAACTGAACTGCCTGAATGCATGCAATTCACATACCAGAAATTGCATGAAGTTATAATACTATTTGCCAAGAAACTTGAGACAAATGTTTACCATTATACCTTACAGAAGAGTATAACTTAGGGAACATCTGTAGGAGTCAAAAGTTGGACTATAACACCATCCAAACTCCCACTATTACACCTAACTGTAAATATAGGATTTCTCTCAAATTTGGATAGATATAAAAAAAACCTGTGAAGAGGTGAAGATGTTTTAAAGATCTGAACAAAAAGTCCGAACATGTTTACAATATCCTTACTCCAGTCTTTACTTGTTGGTGTTGCCATTTTGACATCATATTTCTAAAAAAAGAATGATCAAGCTCTACTGACCTGCACGGTGTAGCCGCCCACAGACGTGGCCCGCCGGGACCTCATGGACCGAGAGCCCTGCCTGCCAGCAACGAGGAAAAGTTCAGCCAGCCGCTGTTCCATGAGACTGGCGAAGCTCTGGTAGTTGGCCTCCAGGGAGGAACTGTCCACATCCTGGATCACTGAGCAAGGAGACAAGAAATGACAGACAGATTTAGGGGGTGGGGGAGAGGCGTTCAGGCAGACAAAAAGGGAAAAAGAAAAAGTGGGTGAGTAAAGGATTGGGAGCAGAAAATATAAAGACGAAAAGCAAAGCAGGAGAAAATGAGCAAAAAAGAAAAACTGTTTGAAGAAAGACAAAAAGTCAGAGAAGTTAGAGATGTGTGATCGGTATGACAATTGAGATGACAGATGATCTTCCTCCTGAGAGCTGCTCTTACAACAGGTCATAAGTGAGATGGATCAGTGGACAGACATCACACACACACTCACTCTCACACAGCAGCATCATTCACAACAGTCCCTGATGTGATATGAAGTGATCTCTCCCCCTCCCCCAGTCAGGAAACTGTGAATTATACATCAATGGGCTTTTCCGCAGCTAAAGTGACTCAGAACTGAGAGAGTAAGAAGAAGAATGTATGGATGGAGGAGGATTGCTATACATGCAAAGAAACACACAGAGCTGTATGAAAAAGGCATTTTGGTAACTTATGTGCTATCTAATCAGTGCGACTCTCAGTTTTGCAGAATCTGAGAGCAGGAGCAAATTACCTGTGATCACCCAGTAGCTCCTGGTTGCTGTGGATGTGTTGAGATTGTGGTACTCAAGAGCTGGAGACAGACAAAGAGACAGACACAGAGGCGTCTCATTTACTTTTGAACACCCAGGAAACTAACTTTACTTCAATCAGCTGGTTTTTATATTTTGTTTTTAAGGTTTTGGAAAAATGTCACAATTTACAAGTTTCAGATAATTTATTGGTAATGGACACTCTGTTTAAATTTAATACTTTATATTTTTTTACAGAGTTTCACAAATTCAAAATAAACTTAATATAGGTAAATCATTTATTTTAAAAGTTAAAGCATCGATGGGAATTTTTTTATCTAGCAAAATAAAATATACACACTGAAATTATATGAAACCTCTGTTCATACAATAACAGCCTTTGCCTTAATAGACATTGTATGTTTACTAAATAACATTGGGGCTTCTTGAACTGACATTAAATTTACACCAGAAGTTGGTAACAACTAAAGTAATACAGACATACAAAACCATCAAAACCAATTAGTACATAGTACAGATGCTATGAAGTGAAATGTTAAAGGGAATTAATAGTGAATACATAAACAATTGTATGCAAAAAGACTTAGAAAGCCAAAGAACTATCTGAAATCTGTCAATGTTTAGAAAGGATTCATAACATATCAAGACATTTTATATACTACATATAAAGATTTCTTATTACCAAAGTTTCACACTAGTGTAATTAGTAAAAATCTTGTCAAAAATTCTTAGTTAAAAAACGTCTAGCCTTCTGAAATTGTCAAAATCCAAAGAACATTATTTCATCACAAACTAACCACAGCCAGGTGTAAGAGCACTTTCAGCTAGAATTTAAAAAGTATCAAACCCACTGGAGATAAAAACACCAGGCTGTACAATAAATTATTTTTCAGGCAACTCTCTTTGTCTTTTCTCTCAAAATCATTATATTTTCATAAGACCACAATAAAAACGCCAACAAGTGAACAAATATCACTGGACAAAGAATAGGGTATCAGTGAAGTTATTTGTGAAAATGTGGACAATACTGGCAAAACAGTCAGTCAGTCAGTCAGTAAGTCCATCTGCCCTATCAAAACAGTAAATAAAAGAGCTGGCATGTATAAACACTTGCAGTTCTTCAATATCCAAAGCTGTCACTAAAATAAATGGCCAGTTCAGACAAGAACTGGTGCAATTTATCTCACTTTATTGCCACCAAATAACTCTGCAGATAAGAACCACTGTACAACTACTCAGACAGTGGGGGAGCATCCTTCATTCTCAAATGAAAGAGGGAGAAATGTTTGACAGTAAGACTATTCATTATGTTCAATAAAATATCTCAGAATTAAAAAAGGAATTTGGTTGCTGTATTGTGCAGAGTATTCACAATATAGACCCCCTGCCTTATTTGGAGTCCAGAACAAGATTAATTGTCTCAGGTATTAAAACCTGAGACAGTCAATTGAAAGCATAAGCACTTTTATACACCGTTTGTTTTCCAGTGATGACTGTCTCTGTTAGTATCATTTGCAGCTTAATACAAGAAAAACAACTATGCAAAAAAAGCAATCAACTCCTGTAGAATACATTATTTCTCACTATTTCCCATGTAAATTGGATTTTAAAAGTGGCAGTAAAAATATGCTATAATTAGCATACGGCCAAAAGGCCTTTGAAGTCACACTAAGAAAATGCAACATTGGTAAATTTGTGTGAAGCAGCACGGTAATAAACACCAACATGCTCCACATTTTATTCTGTCAGCCTGTTTTAAGAAATACCTGCTCCTCCTTATAACTTCTTATGTCTCTACACACACACACAAACACCAAAACACCCTCTGTCTCTCGATTTCAATCTCATCTGGCAACGTCTTTCATCCTATTTCCACCTCACACAATCTGCCGCCAGCTTACCATAAGACCAAGTCAAAGCTGCAGCAAGCAAACTGTATCTTCTGCTCTAAACTATTGTCCAGAGACAAGTAAGAAAAATGAGAGCACATTCACGTTCACCGCTCTCTCCTCTTAACTTAAACGAGCTCATAAAAACACTCGAGACAAACAGCATTGGAGTGTGAAGGTTCAGGGCCCTCCATCTGAGTTCTTCAGAGAATCTGTGCAATGCCCAGATGAATCCGCCACATTAATGTTTATTAGCGTGGTTGTTGGAAATTTAATTGCAATATGCAAAAAGAAAGAAGATGAAAAATGTAGAGTAATAGAAAATGTTTTGCTCAGATTTAATACACATAAAAAACACAAACGGGAGATAAGGTATGAAGAGCATTAGATTTCTTTTTAATGGAGGCTTTAGATAAAGATGAGAAAATCACAGCTTCCAGTTACTTCCATTTAAACACTAAACATCTGTTTAAAACTGGATTCTGTTAGGCGACGTGTTTTGTTTGAATTTAATCTTAAAAACATGGAACAATCAGACTTAGCTAGGTCAACACACCAACCCACACAAAGAAGTGTTTCCTTGTGAGCAGAATAAGAGGTGGATTAAATTTTTTCACAAACAAATATCTCAATAGTGTGGTGTGCATATGCACTCAGTCACATTTGATTTGATTCTCTTTAATAAACTTCAGAAAAACTGATCAGAATGGAGCAAATTAGCTGCCGGTGTTTATCTGTGTGAAGCATGATCTCAGTATGAATACAGCTGTTCTGTGTTTTGTTGACGTGAATTAGGGAACAAAGAGCACCATGAAGACCACAGAGCACAACAACAGGAGAATGCTGGAATAACGTTAAGCTTTAAGTTATAAAACAATGTCAAAAGCTTTGGATGCTCCCAAAATAGAAGAAGAAAAAAATCCAACTTTATAGAAATGTATTGTGAACTGGAACACCAGAAGAAACAAAACCTTATAATGTAATTTGTCTTTCTATCAACCTGTTTAGGAAAGTACTCTTATGAATGAGAGAGAAACACAGATGTAGATTTCCTACAAGCGGACATGCCAGTCCATCTGAAAGCTAATTAACTTCATGCAATGCAGCTCCCCTTGGAAAATTAACCAATGATGCATGCCTGACAGGACAGAACAGGGAAAACAAACTGCAGTGTTTTGTCTTCTTCATTATGCAGTGCAAAAGTTAAAATTTTATTAAAATGTACAGGCAAATGAGAAACTGCACTTAAATGACTTCTAGAGTTCATTCTGGGATAATGAACTCGGTACAGAATGATGGAAATAGCGTTGTGGTGTAAAGAAATACTCTCAGCATGCAAACAGACTCATCCTTCACATAAACAATTATATATTTATGCTTTAAAAGTAAATACCATCCAAAACACACCTGGGATATCAGCTGCTGTCACTGCTGTCATCATTCCCTGCCATTTTTTGGTCAGTCATCCAATAAGCTGCCATTCATTGCTTGTTTTTTATTTCGCTATTCGAAACATTCAGTGACTTTTAGGAGAACAGGAAGCCTTTCTGTGGTGATGCTAAGTGGATTTGGATGTGACCAAGTAAAGTGTGATGTTTGAGCCCTTTGGGTGTTGAGAGCACACACCAACAGATACTAATCTAATCTCACTCTGCTAAAATTAGCTCATCTGGGGAACACGGACAACAGATTGCCCAAGGCAGGCTTGGGATGATAGGAGCTCTGCAGCTGTTTGCCCTTTTAAAAAAATCTCACAGATGGCATCAGAAGGAGGGATGGAATATAAACAAAGATCATTTGGCCCAATTATGGAGTGTGGGATCATTTACTTTGGCTAGCTGGAATCAAATAAAACACACACAACATTTATGAAAAGGGTAGGACTAACTTATTCAATTTTTGCCTTAAAAACAAACGAAGCACTCGTCGATTTTGCAAAAAGTTACAAAATGACTAAATTACTCCACTCATCCTCCATTCGTTCTTTGAAAACTAAAATTATGATCTTGTCCTGATAAAAAGCATATCATAACCCTCAGTGCTTTCCAAACCTCAAAGAAGCACCAATCTTTTCCTTTGCCCCTTAGAGGAGTAAATCTATAATGAGTTGAAGATCCCACACTCATTTGACACATCAAACAGCGTTTTAACTTTGATGCTACGGTCTCTCTTGGTCCCATGCGTTTGTCTGCTTGTGGTGCCTAGTGCTGCTGAACAGATCAGGCACTGTTGAAAAAATTAGTTGCTACTCTTCAACTTACGCAATTTTTTGCAATGATTTTGCAGCTGTACAAATTTGTTTTTGACAAATGTAAAATTCCACTTATGTGAATGAATACAAAGAGACTATAGTCATCTGTTTTTCTAGAAGGATGCATTCTTACAGAATTGTAGTGACAGGAAGAATAAAGTGGATTAGACAACATTGGCTATGTTTACATCCAGATATAACTGTAATAAAAATTTTAATCATATAAAAATATAGTTACTCAAGAAATCAGTAACTATACTGACTAACTTTACTTCAATCAGCTGGTTAAAGTAACCAGCTGATTGAAGTAAAGTTAGTCAGTATAGTTACTAAAAAAAATATATATAAAAAATGTTTGGTTTTTTTTACCAAAAAAAAACATTTCTTTTTTTTTTTACCATTTTCGAGGTTTTAATCTCTTCCTGCAATGGGAGCATGTAGAAATTAGTATAGTCTGGGGTATATCTCAGTGTAAGAATCTATATTGGCCAGCAAAGCTACCAACACTAACTGTGTTGATTGGTGTTATAAAATGTTAAATACAATTTAATATGTAACCTTTTTTTTTTTATATAATAATAAAACTCCGTTTTGGAGCCAATACTTTTTCCGTATGGACCCCTTTGCTCATAAACAATTTATGACTGCTCAAGGCAGAAAAGAATCAGCAAAAGTAGGTGTCAGTAGGCCAAAGCCAATCAAGATTCATCAACAAAATCAGGTGCTTCTCTGGATGTCAATGATTCATTTTCAGTTGTTTCATTCACAATCAATACAGTGAAACAAATATACAGCCAAATTAATATCCCACTAAGAGAAAATGAAGCTGTACTTACGCTCAGCTATCACCAGCGGAGGATAGAACAAGAAGTATCCCACCAGCTCTGCAGTCAGCTGGTTGAGGAGCCCACTGGATATTGTCCCATTAAGAACTGCATCCTGGTTTTTCACCACATACACCAGCGTAACCGAAGGTGAGCCAGACTCCTGAGATACACTCTGGATCTGCGGACAGACACACCAACTTGAATTAAATATGCTGCACTCTGCTGCACATAAGAACATTCAGAAAGATTTCAGATTTCTTCCAGCAAAGACAAATACAAGACCACATTTATAATTTAAACCTTCATACGAAAATATCTAGAGCTATCATGCCAAATGTCAAAGACACGCATAAAGAATGCACACTAGACCTTCAATGAACAAGGTTTTATTCTCTCCATAATAAGACCAGTGTGGTTTCTCCAACATTCATGTAACAGAATCACAACGGCGAAGTGGACGACGATACAAGATACAGAGAATTCCCATCACATTTCTCTGCAAGCGTTAATATTTCAGGGGATAAATAATGAATGGAGCCTATATCTCCATTTGCTTGTTGAGACCTACTTTATGATTTTGACGGTGTTTGCATGTGCAGTGTATATTCTGCAAACAGATGAAGACTTTGGCAGAGAAATATGTATGATTTATGTATGAAAACTAGATTTATTACAGTTTGTGGTTTCCAAAAATATAAACAACATTACTCAGAAGCTACCCCCTTCAGTCAAGTGCAGAGTGTTACTATAACTGTCTTATTTTTGGTAACTTTTGCTTCAAGAAGCCATCTGGCCACAGTAAAAAAGCTTGTGGCCAGCACTGTTAAAGCAAAAACAAGAACAAGTATGCGAGCGACTGAGATGGTGTGAAAGGTTGGAAATCCACCTGGAGCTGTATTATAAATGTTAGTCTGATTAGCATGCTGCATGCAGACAGGACGCATTTGGCTGTCTGCCTTATAAATAGTCTCAGTGCACTCGTCCCGTACCTCCACTGTGAGTCTGTTGTAGGTCTCCAACACTTTATCCTGAGCCTCTTCAAAGGCATTCTCAAGCCGCTGCTCCAGCATCTGGACAAAACTGCACGAGTAGATGTTGTCTGCAGGTCCAACAAATCTTAACACTGCAATCCAGGCAAGGAAGAGCAAAGCAGGGATTATTTATATAACATCTGAGTACGTAGTAAGAGAATAACAGACTGCTTTAGATTAGGGGTGGATCTCATTCTGGTATTCCATGCATGAAGGAAGCGTGTCTTAATCTTGACGCCACGTCTCTGTGTTTGTGACTGACTTTTAAATAGAGCTGCACAGATTTGCAGTCGTCAACAACACATCAATGTGGGCATAATCTGAATATATAAGAACACTTTGTATGAAGAACTAGGTAGGTTTTTATGTATTTTAAGGGATATTTATGAACAATATAAATGCAAATAATGTGTTTGTCCAGTTAGTCAGTTTTGGAAGTTGACAAAATATTTAAGCTCACAAAGTGCTGTTAGGAAATAACATGTCACAATTATTTATTGTCCTATTATTGTGAAGTAGTTCTTGAGTTCAGTCTTGAGTCTTTATTTGTAACAGCGGTGACAAAGTCTTGTCCGGACCAGTGACATATTTTATTGTAGGAACTCTGATGTATACTGCAATAAAACCTCCCAGCATATTAGCATGCTGTTGCATATGAAGCAGGGAATTGAAGCACAAGCAAGAATCAATCTCTCAGTTGTTCAGCTCATTAACCATAGATACGTTTGCCAATTTACCCGCCGCAGTACAATTTGCATAAGATTACCAACTGGGTCAGCAGGGTTTGTGCCTGCAGAGCGTTTTAGACTGAGACCAGTGAAGGATGTTGGGACTTTGAAGGAAGACTGCACTCATCAGCAACACACTGTTTGAATTTAGGTCAGAACATGGCTCCACCTTCAGCACTGCAGCCCCGTTTAGAGTTAATTCTCAAAACAAAGGATAATAAAGTTGGAATGGAGCAAGAAAATAGAGTCCATAATCTGCTGATGGACTCAATATTGTTTACCCGGAGCTGCACCTCCCCGCTTCTGATGGAGAGCCGCTCGTTTTCTCTGGTTTCGGTTTAGATGGAGGCGATAATCCTCTTCGTTTCCCTTGCTACTCAGGTTTATCGGTCACACAGACATCCCTCCAGAGAACCGCTTTCATTAATACTAACAACAGAGCCAAACATACAGATTCCAGATACAGCATGATGGATTGGGTATCTTATCCACAGTGCGTTTATGTTTAGGCCTAACCTCAGGTAGTGTTGGTTTTTTTGTTGTTGAAGATGCAACAGATGACTAATGTTATTTTTTCTCCTGCTGCTTGCTTCCACCATTGTAACTTTGGATTCATGCTTTCTTTCAAATTAAGTTCATTATTTACATCATCCTACTGCCTCTAGCTCACTGCTTGCATTTGGGTAGGCCACAATCAATTTACCTGCACAGCTATTTGGTACTTTCTACTCCAAACAATTTTAAAAAAGACTTCATACTTCAAAGTTAGAATAAAGTCCACATTTGATCACAACCATGAACATCAGCATATTTTATTGGGATTTTAAATCATAGACCAACACAAAGTTGGTCATAACAGTGAGGCAGAAGGTAACCAGTCCACTTCTGTGTAATTTAATCTCCGTAAAAATGCAGCTGAACATCTCAGAGGAACATTTAATTATGTCGGTGATCAGATTTTCTGAGTTTCTACATTGAGGGAGGCATCCATATGCACCAATTAATGCTGATTGCCACAACACACAATCCATAGATTACAATCTACACAAACAAAAATAAATGGAAATGCACCAACAAATTTAATTCAGATTAAAGGTAAAACTATTCTTTCTTATTAATTTGATCAAATCTGAAGCAACATTGATTTAAAATTATGGATTCATGTTGAGTAGTACCATATTATTCTCAAAATGTATGTTCTGATATACAGTCTCTTAATTGTACTGACTTTCTGACTTGCTCACACAAAACTGTGTGTGGGCGTGAGTACGCGCATGTGCATGTGTGCTGAATTGTGTTTTGAGGCTTAAGAGCTGACTAAGTGATTGGACCAATTTGTTCTGCAATCATGGGGTCTGTATGAGACTTAAGGTATCAAAGAGGAGTAAAGGAGAGCTAATCAGAATCTTTCTAATTTTGGCTCAGTTCTGTTCTTCCTGGAATCAGTTTAATCCTCCACTCCTGCAGCTTTTTGTCTTTTTACAGTCAAGTTTCTGGAACGAGAAGCTGGTTTTTGCTGGATTTTAGGGTCACATATTTCAATGTTCATCTTAGGTATCCTCACCTGTTTTGAGCTGTAGGTGAATGTGGGGAGCGCTGATCCAGGTCGCCACAGGAACCAGAACTGCCTTGACCAGCGGGGTGTGCTGCCTAATGTCAGACAGCAGTTTGTCAAAGCCATAAACATTGAGAGCTTCGACAACCATGGAGGAAACGTAGACCGTTTTCCCGCTGGTCACGTAGTAACCCAGAGTCAGGTTGTTTGGGCTGCAGTCGTCTCGCTCCACCTGTGACGGAGACATTTTTTCAATAATTCCAGCTAGACTATATCTACATCAGGCTTATACTTTGCAGCATAAACTAACACTGACGATTTTAGAAAGAGCTAACTTTTAATACATTATGTCACCTATTCACTTGCTAACAAATTATTGCTTTTACAAATGCAACAGTGCCACATTTTTACCTAAAAATCCCTGGAAAATGAATGGAGCTGAAGCATTTTTAATGACTTACTGTTTCACTAAGGTATACTTTTGGGCAACGTGACATTTCTAAATCAACGATTATATTAGTTGCAATAAGTGTGCATTTTCCTTCTCTCTGTCTCAGCTGTCATTGAAGCATCCACCACTGTGAGTTGTAGCAACTTGAACTCAGGTTTGTGCTTCTGCTGTAATAAGACTCCATTCATCTGTGTTACTATGTTATTGTCCTGCAAAGTGCAAACTCCTGACACCTGAAATAAAACATCCAATAAATGTTGCAACCCTAGCTGTCCGTTGCAATATTAACGGACCATGTGGTACTGCAATAAGGATTTGCAATAGCAGCACTAGCGTAGCCTTAACCACTTCTCAAAATAGGACTGCCATTCAATAAAGGCAGTGCTGTGTTATTCTCCATAAATGAAGCAAATCAAATTTTTTTTAAAAAAGCAACCAGAAGCCTACTCTTTCCTACCATCACAAATGGAACCAAAAGTTATTTTCTTTGGTTTTATTATTTTTGGTGCATTTTTTATTTTCGAGAATGCACATGATGGGCAAAACCAACTAATTTGGCACTAATCGACAATGCACCTATGCAACCATCTACATTAAACACAGCGTCATCTATGTTGCTTATTAAACTGGTGTTTATTTTTCACATGTTCTACATTACAATAAATACTTTGTAAATTATTACAAAGAAAGATTCATAAAGAGTGTATCTGAAAAAGTTTTGTTGAAGCAACTGTTGGCTGTTTTGTAAGTGTTATAAATGCATCTTGTTTTTAATTCAGTGAATAATTAGTTAAATAATTATATAACTGTCTATTACTGTATTCCTTCTCCTTTAATCAGATGGAATTAAGACTGCTTTTAAGTAATGGACACTTTAAAAAGCACCCTGTGTGAAATAGACGATAAATAAATGGAAAAGCAGAATATTTCCACTTGACCTGTGAGCCAAGCTGAAGAGAAAACAGTGAGATTATCAAACGGCATCTAAAATTTTATTTTATTTTAAGGCTGTTGCACATCTTTACCAGAAGTTTACATAAATGTGGGTGCCTGTGTATGGTTTACAGAAAAACATGCTGATGCTTGTTTTGTCTTGGAGATATTGTGCTGTTATTCAAGGAATATGAGCAGTAAAACAAAAACAAAGACAGCTTTAGTGCTAGCATCTGAAATAGGCTCATAGAGCTGTCCTGTGAAACAAGACACTATATTTGATTTAGATTTTAAGGCACAAGCATCAGTGTATGAATATTTATAATTCTTGGTTTCATTTCAGTTTAGCTCTGCCTTAAGACCAAATTTCAGTTCGATTCTTCAACAGTTAGACTTTTGGCCATATCCTGGAGAAAAAAGGATATGGACACACACACACACACACACACACACACACACACACACACACACACACACACACACGCACACAAACAACAACTGTGGTGAGTCAAAGGCTGTATTTCTGGAACTTAACACCGCCCACCTTCATGTACCCTCAACCTTCAACCACACTGAGTAGCTGAGGTTCTTGTTGTTATGGATTTTTTCCCCCTCTCTCTCTCTCCCTCTCCCTCTCTCTCTCTCTCCACAACCATCTTTTCCTCTCCTCTTTCTCTCCCTGAGTGTGCGCTGGCTGCTCCTGGCTGATCTTTTTATCTAAAACAGACATCCTCTCTGAGTGAAACTGTATCCCAGCACCTCTCCTTATGCACAGTCCAAGTAAAAGCTTCAGCCTAATTTTTTCCAAGCAACTCTTTAAATATTTTTCAATTATGCTCAGTCACTCAGTCTTATATCCATAAAGCCACATTTGGGTTTTGCATTTCATCAGAAAACACAAAAAAGAGCAGTTGGATCTTGCATTTGAAGTCTAAACTAAAATGTAATGAGCATAAAATTAAATATTGACTGTTTCTTTCATATGTTTTATTTTTGTCTGTGGGGGTGTTTGTGTTAATCTCCTTGTGTTTTTTTCTAAACCGGCAGCTCTAAGGGAACACTGAAGAAAAAACTGAATCAGTCAACCTTGACGTATGATCCTATTTAACATTTTTTATTGTACCTATGCTGCTGAGCTCTTGAGGCTTTCGACCTTTTTAGATTTTATCAAACATATGTTGACTTTTTTATTTCTATTTTACTGTTTATGTTTTTTGAATTTTTTTCCAGTTTTTTTAGTGTTAGTATGTTTATGTATAAACTACATGAGTCCTTATCATAGTTCCTTACCCTCCACAATATTTTTTCTGATGTCTAGTTCATCCCTTTTTTTATCTTGTTTACACTTTAGCATTTATCAATCCATATCTATCAACCGCAAAACTTAGAGAGCGTTTATAAAGTCTGCCATTCGTGCGAAATGATATTCTCAAAACTTATACTTGGTTTCGGTAATGGCAATGCATATATAATGTACAAGGTGTCACTGATACTTTAAATTATTGGCATTACTGACATTAAAACAGGTTTGCATGCTGTTATTGCATGAAATAGGAAAGAAATATTTAAAAGATCAGTAAAAATGACTTAATTTTTCTCTTCTTTATATCCATTCTAAGTTACGTAATAAACCACTTGCTAATTAAATAGAGACCACCAGTGCTAAAACTACAAATACTGGACCACAATACTAAAATGTTAATACATTTTGAATTTCTAAACTCCATCTTAAAGCTGACTACTTAACCTTTGTTTTGCATTTCTGAAGAGGACTGCTGAATTTAACAAAGGAAGCCAGAACTGACCTCCTTTGCTCCCTGCCAACAGCTGTCAGCTGTAAAACTGCCCAGTTTGGTAAGTAATTATGGTTAACAACATTGTTCAATGATGCAACACATTAAGCATCGCTTCATGCTAATTTCATGCTGTTTAACAAACCCGAATCACGTAGGGGGCAGATTTTGCTCATCAACAGTGCAACAGTATCCAGGCGTTTTAAGATCTGAACTGTTTCTATTTCCTGGTTGGTGTTTTTCACCCTGGACAGATTCATTTTGACTATCAAACCGCAGTCTAGGTTTTCAGATAGAGAAGATGAGAGCTGAGGAATGTGTCTGTGTGTAACAGGGGGTAGATGAAAGTGCCGTGGAGCTTAGAGATACTGAGTCACTCCCCGCGAAGGCTCACAAACAACTGGATAAAAATAGCAAAAGCAGGCGGATGAAGACAGAAGTCGGACAGAAAGTGAGATGAAGAAAGGCAGGTGGACAGACAGAGGCGGACAGCCACAATGAGCCGACTAGTACAACAAGCAAGACAGACATGTTGGCAGAAGATCGATCTAGTTGGACCAAGGGTGTAATCTCAACAGAAAGATGAAGGGGGAGAGCAATATGAGAGATGTAAATATTGAAATATACATGAAAGGAAAAAGCTGATAGTGATGGTTTGAGAGGGAGGGAAGAGGAGATGGAGATGGAACCATGTGGTTGACACAGGATGAAAACAAGCATTATGTAAGAGTGGGAGTGGGATGTGAGAATGATCTCCCTAAATGAACTCGATATCGCCTAATAAATCATACCACATTTTCATTTGTCACCTCTCTCTATATTTATCTCCTGCACCATTCATGAGTCTTTGTCAGGTAAAAAAGAAAATCAACACAAACAACTTAAATATAGAAGACACGAGTACTCAGGACAGACAGACCAGCGAAATGGTTTAAAATAAAACAGTTTTTTTTTTTTCTTTTATCTCAGCAGAATTAAACGGAAGCACTTTGACCAAGCACAGCAGCAGAGAAATGTTACAGTAGACAATAAAGAAAAAAACCTCATGAACGTAAAATTTAAAGTTATACATAAAAGGCAAAAATAAGCCCATCTTTACGCTCCTTGAATCATCAAATGCTGTCCAATCCTAGCAGCTGTTCCTCTTTGGCTCTTCAATGTATGTAAAAAAAAAAAAAAAAAAAAGCTTTTACAGGAGTTCTGGATGCTACAGTAAAAAGCTGTAGTGGCCATTTCACTGGGAACTTGGACTACGCATTGCAGTCAGAGCTTCACAAGCTGATAGTGAAGAGCTGAAAAATGTATAAAAAGATGAAAAAAAATATTTATTTTATGACATAACTAGTTCATTCTCCAGTCACTGAGGATGACTGGAGAATTCTCAGTGACTGGAGAAGGCTTATGGCTGAGGTAAGATCAACACAACGACTATCATAGGGGATGCCACTTGTGAAAGCTTCATATTGATGCATGTATGGATTTGGTTCAATATCGTAATTTTTTTTTCCGGTTTGATGATAGAGGTATAACCCGCCTTTTTGAAACATTTCAATTTTTGACCAATAAAAGAAACAATGAAATATAAAACAATCTTAAACTGATCACATTGAAAACTGTTTTACAGTTTGGCTTTCCTATACTATTTATATGAAATACATATTACTGAAAAATTATTTTCCTGTTCCCTCCAGTGATACTTGTCATTTAGAGAATAATGTTCCAGCAACACTCTATGTGCTCACTAGTTAACAACCTGTATTTCAAAGCCATTTGCAGAGTTTGCTAGCTTCTGCTATGTTTTTATTTGACAATTCGCTGAGTCATCCTAAGATTCATAACACAAAAAAGATGTTTCCATCCTCTAGCAAATGTTCTCTATTTTTTGTGGGGGGTTTTAACACAAAAAACTGCATATTATGTTTTCTGCACAATAGGCTGTGCAAATTAGGATTTGCAATTTTACAAATGAGAAAATAAGTGACAGTATTTTGCAGTTTTTATCATACACTTAACAGCACTTTTGACTGATACTGTAAAATCTGTATGCAAGACCATTGTTCTTAAACCCACCAAGTCAATGGGTTTGTCACAGGATAGTGACCTTTTGATTATCAGTGAAAAGCCGCTCGGTGCACATGAAGCCGCTGGAAACACTGACCTGCGCAGAGGCTTTGGAGTCATTCAGGGCTCTCTGCAGAGCATGGCTCAGTCCTTTTGAAAGGTTCTGCTTTAGGATCAGGTCCAGGTGATTCCTGCGTAGCTCCATAGACAACACTGTCAAGATTTAAAGAAAAAAGGTTTAAGTAAAGAAGCTCAGTACACTATAATGCTGGTTTGGATTAGCCTTTTTTTAACAACAGCATATCACCAACTGGATTATGATCACCACAACTGTTTTTCAACATGGAGCAAGCCGATTTTCTACACACAGTCCAGCCGAGTATGAAATAATCCCTGACCATGAATACTTCACAATGGACCTCAAGGAGCTTAGTTCATGACTTCAGATTACAATCTTCTTGCTTCTGAATGACATAACATACATGCAAATATGTTCCTCTACCAGTTGTTAGGTACTGAAAATAAAATGAGTGAAAAAGAAGCTAACGCCCAAAAACAAGCTTTGAAAAATCTTTAGAAAGCTTTAACAGCTTTTTACCCGAATCACTTTTAAACGTTTTTTTTTTTTTTTTAAATACTGCTTGTGTTCAAAATGTGAAGAAAATCACTCATAATTCAAGATTGCACTACAGTGTAATTTAAGAATATGTTAACTATTTCAAAAGGGAGATAATATTCATTATAGATTATTTTTAAAAATGTATTTAAACATATGTTGGGCTCTAAAACTTCTAGTAGGGATATCAGTCTCCTACCTGTTTTGACCCAGAATTTCTCTGTCACATTGCATGGTAGAGGCATTTCCTCAGCGCTGGTGGTGGAGGGACTTTGTGTGGTTGTTGTCAGAAGTGGCGTAGTTTGAACTGGGACGAGCATAGTGGTGGTGGGTTCTTCTGTTGTGGTGGTGGTGGTAGTTGTAGTTGTTGAAGTGGTGATGGTAGTAGTGGTAGTGGGAGCAGCAGTAGTAGTTGAGGCAGTGGTGGTTGTAGTGGGAGCTGGAGTGGTGGTGGTGGTGGTGGTTGTAGTAGTTGGGGGAATAGTGACTGTGGTGGTGGTAGTGGGGGCTGGCATGGTCGTAGAGGTCGTTGTTGGAAGAGTCGCGGTTGTTGCGACGAAGAGCCTTGTTTCCTCTGTGGGTGCAGCAGCTGTGATGTTCGATAGAGAAGCCTCTGTGCTCCCAGGAGTCGCTGCCTCCAGTGTTGCCATCTCTGTGCTATTAACAGTAATGCTGGTCATTGAGGGTGTTGTTGTGGTTACTGTTGTCAGCTGAAGGCTGCCATTGGTCACAGTGTCTTGGCTGGTGTTATTTTGGGCTGTGATGGATTCTGGTGGTGTTTCTGTTCTCTTTGTAGTAGAAAACGACACAGTTGAAGTGGTGGTTGTCGACGGGGTTGTCTTTATTGTCGTGGCTGCTGTGGTTGTGTTCTGTATGGGGATCCTGGGACGCACAGGCATGGTGGTATTCCACTGGTGGGTGGAGAAAGGGCTTGTTACATTGGGAGGAAGTGTGATATCATGGTCACCCACTGTTGACAGGAGAGATTCAGGTACAGTGGGAAGATCCCACGCTGGTAGGCCGCTCACTAATTCATCTGAAGGGAAAAAGAACATGGATAAGTCAAAAAAAAAATATTAAAGAATTTCTAAATTCAGTGTTTTGCTTCAGATATGTTCAGAAAACCCTGCAGCTGAGTACAAAAGGTTTATTGATTTAAAATGTCCTGGTATCTTACATACTTCATGGACTCTAACAAAGCTTCCCACCATACTCTGAAGTGGTCACCAGGTGACCACATATTCATCCATTGTTCCATTCCAGATTCGCCTGTAGAGTTTGCTGAAGAAAAGCTAGAACTAAGACACCTGTGAAAAGGTTGTCACCAATATGTGACCTTAAATTATCTTTATCATGGACAAAGAATCATAATCAAAATTTTCCTTTTACTTTTTTAGACATTTCTGGAAAATGCCTTTTTTTGTCTTTCCCTCAATAGGACCTGAACCTTTGAGGAAAAAAAGAAAAACAGGTTACTTTTAATTTCACTGGCCTCTGTCTCTACTTTCCAGCTTACGTACTTTCCCTTTAAATGTGTACTTCTTACATTTTCCAAGTCTGTACTTACTTCTTGTATTTCCTGATTGCTGAACAACTATTATATTCTAAATCGAGTGACACACATTTATCCAAACCAGAGTTAGGATAACAACAAGCCTATCAAGCCTCAGTTGTCACTTTCATTTGATTTAAGTAAAGCACAAAATAAAAAAAATAAGTGGTAGTTTTTAATTCCCTACAGAATATTGAATATTAACATGTCAACCTGAAAGACACTTTTATACTAGGATTGTGTTTTATCTGTCTACGTTGTGACTGCATATGAATGAGGGAGGCTACCTTTCATTTTCAAAAACACCTCCAGATTCAATCGTATCCCCCCGACAATGTCTTACCAGCAGGGGGCTCAAGCAATCTGGTTTGTGAAATCAGTTGAAATACTTGGAGACACACTACTTTCTCCAGCACATTCTTCAGAAAGCTAAATATTTGTATAATAATTACCTTATTATTGAGGCGAAAATAGACACGGGAAACAGCGAGGGATGGAGGTTATGAAATGGGACATGATGATGATGATGATGATGATGATGATGATGATGATGATGGCATCAATAAGTCTAAGACGATAAAATGATATACATGGTGGTGACACTGATGAAATGTTGACGGTGATGATTTACTGATAATAAAGCTAAAAAAAACATGATCACAGTGAATTAAATTCAGTTCAAGTAATTCATTTAAAATGAACTGTTAATATTATTACAAGCAATCCATTAAGATTAAATCACTGTACAAAATTACAATTGGTCATGCAGAAATGATGGATGTCTGTGAGACTCGTTGCTGAAGCATTCAGCGGCGTGACCTCCATACATTTCCCTGAGAAATTGCTGAGGTGACTAAAGCATAAACTGAATCATGTCCAACTGAACTACAATTATTCTCAGATATGTCTTCTTCAGTTTGCTAAATCCTGATAATTACTATAGAAAAAGGCTTGGTTAATAATTAATTCTGTTACAAAACACTAAAAAGCAGCAGTGTGTCATTGGGCTTTTATTTGACAAACCAACACTGACATTTTTCCAATAAATATCTAGATCTGTAATTTTTATCACATTATTAGATGATGGATTAAGCAGTGTTATGTGAATTTTCTACAGCTTATGATATTGTTTATCCCTGCTGTTCTCTGTCACTAATGTTCTCTAACAAACCTGTGAGGCTTTCACTGACTAGCTAAATTCAAATTCAGTTTGCATACAGGAAACACAGTCATTTTAAATTAAATGTCTGTAATAAATGCTAATTAAGGGCTTCAGATTAAAGAGGCTGAATATACTAATAATTTTTTAAGACTTGTTAAAAAATACTTTAAACCATTTATCCTTTTCCACTTCAAATTATACCCTACTTTCAGTTGGTCTGTCATAAAATCCCAATAAAGGATTGTGCCTCTGCTGTGCTAAATTGTGAAAATTCAAATTAATACTTTTTCCAGATAACTGAAAAAATATTACCCACCCAAACTATAATTAGTTGAAGAGTTGTTGTTTCCTATAACCACAGACAAATTGGTGGATGGTGGAGTCTGACTCAGTTTTTTACTGGATGGAGAGGAGGGAAGAGAGGATGCTTTTGTTGTGGAGGAAGATAAGGCCTTGGATGAAGAAGAGCTTTTAGACCAAGCCGCTTTAGACAGCAGCCCTAAAGGTTTTCTGACTGCTGGAGTCTGCAGCTCTGTTGTCTCAGTCAGCATGCTGAGAACCGATGAAAGGGCCGCCTGCTCCCTTTGGACCTCTCCGCTTGTCCTCAGCTTCTCCTGCACAAGCATGGGAGCTGGATCTTCGGGCACGCTTGGCAGCGCTTTCTCCTCTGTGTCGACCGGCCTCCATCCCGCTTCAGCCCACGCTCGAGTTTCCGTCATAATCCCAGCCTCGGCAAAGACTTTTCCATGTGCTCCCGCACTCACTCCTTCCTGCGTTTCTGTCCAGATTGCAGTTTTGGCCTCGGCAAACACTTTTCCCTCAGGCCAACGTCTGAGTTCAGCATCAGGACCTGCTCCAGGAGCAACGTCTTTAACCCCGTCTCTGTCTCTAAAGCCAGGAGTCAGGATTGGGGGCACTGTGGGGTCCAGAGGTATGTCACTGTTCTTCACTGACACATAATGGCCTTCCTCAGCTGTGAGAGAGCGAGAAAGAGAGAGAAAGAAGGAAATTCATGTTTAATTGGGGCAGTTTGAGTCATCTGTCAGAAAGGAGACAAAGTGACTCACTTCAGCACACACATCTGGAAACCATGAATCATTACTCCTCATAAGGTCATTCCTACTGTCCAACTGTCAGTGGATTTAAACTTGCTCTGCTTGCACCCAGACTCTTGAGGAAAATACATACACACATAAAAATATCCACATTGCTCCCCTGACTCAGACATACGGATCCAAAAGGATTAAAACTGTGACTGCTGGAAAAATAGTAATACTGTCAAAAATAGGTCACTTATGTTTTAGAGGATAAAGCATGAGGAATTAATTTTCATGTTCCAGGATCCATAAATTAGGACACAAATGCACCCTAATCAGCCGTGATTTCACAGATACTAATCACATCCCTTAAGTTAGCCACACAGGCTTGTGAATTTATTATTTCCAGAGCAAACACAAAAGGCATGGCCCTTGGCTCAGATCAACAACAAATGAGGACGGACTTGGTTCTTGAAGCAAATGGAGGTTTTGGCTATTTGTGGGCCACAGACGTCATTTTTCATTTTGTAAATACCAAAAGATACATGAAAATGGAGCAAGAAAAAGAACATCATGTCAATAAATTTAACAACATACTCGTGCTGAATTTTGAAAACTCGTCTTGACTGAATGAGGCAATTAATGCATTCAGCCTCCATCGTTCCCTGAGTTGGTGGAACTGAAACATGAGAGATTACAAAGCTGACCTTACTTGAAGTTTATTAATTGCCTCATTAAAGCTTCAACAGGAAACTTCAATAAAAATAAAGTTTTTTACATATTAGTTAAAACTGTCACTATGGCTTGACAATATGAGACATAATCTGGGAAAGAAACAAGCTTCTCTCCTTTCTTCCTTTGGTTTTACTGCCATTGGTAGAAATACACCGCTCCAAATATCAGAAATGATACATGGTTTTCAAAATTTTGTATAAAGAAAAACATATAATCTACAATCCATCTTTTCTGTGAAGGTCTTACAGGATTGTTTGGAAACAATAGTGAACAAAGAGCATTATGAAGACCAAGAAACACAGTAGACAAGTCAGATAAAAAGCAGCAAGTTTAAAACCGGGCTAGGTATAAAACAGTATTTCAAGCTTTGGACATCCTAGAGAGAACTGTTCAATCAATTATCTGAAAGACCGAAAGAGAATGGCACAACTGCACCCATACCAAGACCAGTACACAGACGGGTTGGGCCAGCAGAACATTAATCAGAGAAGTAGCCTAGTGGGAGAATCTGTCATTATGACTAACTATTCGGTATGCATATCACACAGCTGACCTTTGCGGAAGAGTGGCAAAACGAAATCCATAAAAAATCCTATTTGCAGTTTGCCACAAGCCATGTGGAGGGCACAGCAAACCTGTGAAAGGAGGTGCTCTGCCCAGGTGAGACCAAGCTTGATGTCCAAAGTCGGTAGATCTTTGGACATCAAGAGCAAAAGGTGGTTCAACAAACTACATGCCAAAATCTTCAAACCAAAAACAACATGCCAAAATCCTTATAAAATCTTTTAAAGTTTGTTGCAATGTGACTCAATGTGAAAGAGTCCAGGGAGTATGGAAACTTTTGCAAGGAACTATAGAATCTGTATTTAAAATATCAACACCTTATTTCCTTTTGTAAATGTGTCAGTGTGCGCCAGTGTGTCACATATTTCCCACACTCCCCAAGTCTCTACAGAGGGTTGGTTAATTAAAAGGAAGCGAATCTGAGCTTGAGAAACTTTGCAGAACAAGCTTTGTGCCTTGCTGCTGCACATCCTCTGGAAACTTGCTATAAAAACATTTTAAACGGCATTAATTATCACCACTGAGCAATATGTCCCTTGTTGCACCATGTCATATTATAAATGCTATTAGAAGAGGAAACTAATCCACTGACTGTGTTCAGGCTTCTTTGGGCTCAGAGCGGTGTTTTAGTCACTTTTAGGGAGTAGGAACAGACAAAGTTAGAAATGACAGGGGCAACAAGCTCAGGGCAATATGGGGTAAGTAACATGCCAGCTAGATTTAACCTAAAAGTCATCCTCCTGCTAATACAGATTCATCAGATGCTTTTTCTTTAGTAATTTAATATGAAAAAAGGCACAAAAAGTTGCAATTTTTGGGAAAGAAAACAAAACTGTTCTGCATTCCTTAATGTTATGTATTTGACATGAACTGCTGTAGTATAATACTACAGCAGTCAAATGCTAGTAGTCTGAACTTAGCACAATATTTAGCCATAATAGTTGACTGTATTCCGCCCCCCGACTTACGTTCGGCTGTCCCCTGGTCTGGTCTATTTCCTCCCCTCCACCCCCGTTCGCCTGCCCTCCCACCCCGACCCCCCCAGTCCAGGCGACATTTCCAGTATTCTCAAACCCAAAGCTTGACAGATGGAGGGCAAGGTGAGAATTCATCTATTAAACTGACTGAAGATGAAAACATAAACTAAAAGCTGGAGTACAGACATTTTTTATAAGCGTATTTGTGAGCCTGACTCTTTATTATTAAATTGGATAATTTCAGATCTTTGTATAACTTTTCTTCAGGTTAACTTAGAAAGTGAGCTATTATTGTTACAAGTTAATTTTCTAAACTACAGAAAAGTAACTGTTAGGGATGCTCAAATATGAAAAATTGGACTGATATTGATATCCGATAGCAACCCTGGTTTTGTGCCAGATTTACCAATATTTTATTTGATAATTTTTTTATCCGATTACTCGATTAATCGTAATGATAATTGATAGATTACTCGATTACTAAAATATTCGTTTACAACAGCCCTACTTTCATTGTCTCTATGACATTAGTGACATTATGTCTTGGTCATGACAGCAACTCCTTCAATAGCCAATAGTGTGTTTCCAATGGGAATAGCCAATTACAGGTGGGAATAAAGCAGTGATGAATGGATAAATGGTGAGAATAATTGAAGGAATCGATGGAATGAAGGACTGTACTGCATGGAGGACTGTGGATTGTTTGCTCAACCAAAGCCACCTGCTCTGGCTGAGAGCAGCACATGTGACTCCACTTTCAGACCTCCGAGAAAGCACTAGGAAGGAGGAAGCTCTACTGAGATGAAATATGGACAGGATGGATGGATTGTGGAGGAAAAAGGGTGGATTAAAGGTGGATAAATGTGGATCTGAAGTGCATTAGCTTTTTGGACAAAACATGAAGGACATATTTTGCCTATTTCCATGTGAGAACATTCGGCTTACACCAGATTATGAAAATCACAGCACAGAAATGATGCACAAAGCACTACAGGCCATTTACAACGCTTTTAAGCTAGAGTCATATTATGCCTTGACCAAGGCGTCTTGCCAGCTGGATGTGATGATGCCCTGCTGCATCTCTGCAGCTGCCAATACAAACCTGTAAAGCCTTTACAGCTCAGTACAAGCCATCCGAATATTCATTTTGGTCTTCTTTCGGTACAGTTATTATTGCACTGATAAATGTTTAATGTCTGAGTGCATGAACTTGTGCATGTTTGTTCTGTCTTTTTCAGTTTGAGCCAGAAAGAGCCGATCCAAGCAAACCGCTACAACAGTGAGCAGAGGAGGTCAAGTGCCAAACACACAGGAAGTGTGAAGGTAGAGCTGAGCCAAACGGTCGGGGCTGTGAAGCTCTGAGAGAAAAAGCGAGGAGGGGGAGTTTGGTTGGTTCAATCTGCCAGATAGCCATCTGGTGTGGGCAGGTTTTCATTTCAATAATTAGTATTCCACACAGCAGACAAAAATAATCTATATCTTAATCACAGAGCAGTGCCAGTTGAGACATATCTACAACTACGGCAGCTTTTCTGGTATGATTTATGACAACAACCTTCAGTACAGAGGGTGTCACATAATTCATGCATAAAAATGTGGGTTCAACACTTTAGTCAAAACAAAAATAGAAAAATGAAGCACAGGAAGCAATAGCACCTTTTTGCCCAGATGCAACTGTTTTCTGTATATTATTTCAAGGATGCATGAGTAGTAATTTGGTGAAAAAAAAAGAAAAAAGGCATTTAAAAGTAAGAAGATTAAAAGTGTCTTTCAAACATTACTTTTTATAACACAAGGAATCTTGAGAATGGGGGATCTAAACTATGAACTAAAATAGATTTTAAACTAAAATGTGTTTACAGCTCTTGCAGCTCAGAATCATTAATGTTTTTAGTTTACTCTCTCAAAACATTTTGAAGACTTCAGAGTCAGACTACATGCACATGGGTATAAAATGGTTGGTTTACTGGTAAGGTCCTTGAATGTTTAAGAGTCTGGCATTAAAAATTAACTTCCACATCATTACAAACAATACTTGTTAACCTTAATCATATGACTTACCCAATCCTAAGGTAAATTCACACCCTATATATCAAGACGTGTGCTACAAAAATTTGGTTGCATCATGAGCAACACACATCACTTACACATACATAGTGCTAAAAAATGTCTAGATAAGATGGCTTTAAAATAAATACAACAATGACCACATTTCCAACCTCTATTAAAAGATTAGCGAAGATACTCAGGATTTTATGTAAATAAATCAGTCACATTTGTTCTACATTTTTCCACAGTATTTCAAGGTACACACACAATTTAGCTAGAGTAGCAGTCCTGATGGTGGGTTGGAGCACTGAAACATGTCATGGTATGAGAATCAGTGGGAGAAATGTCCTTTGGCAGATTATTTTGTTAGGCCGTCCAACAGGATGGACAATAATAACATTTTCCTGGAACTATTCAAGTCCATCCATCCATCTATGGAGGCAGAAAACAATTTAAAAGGATTAGTTAATAAACCAATATATTTGAAATATTTCAAGTGGATGATAATGAATGGAATGAAAATCATAATTTTACTACCTGTTATACTTATTTAGTATTTAAGAAGTACTAGAAGGTTTAAAGATTCACTTTAAAATGCTAGATATGATATAAAGCTTGCTTGCTTTCTAAACAAAGCAGCCTTGCAAAAAACACAAGAGGTTTATCAGTTTCTAAAAAGGCAGTCAGAAAAGTTTGAGAAGTGTAACAGCCTCATTAATTCTCACAAGAGTTGCCAAAGTGTAAGAAAACTGCCTGGCAACAGCGAAACCTAGCCAAAGTGTTAAATGAGTGCTAAGAAAATCTCACACAAACAGAGCAGACAATCTAACACTATGTTAGTTTACAGTTACATAAGATAAGAATTTTACAATGAGACTGGTTTATTTTTGAATACCTAACAATCAGTCACTGTCAGCTTCAATTACAGTGAACAAAGAAGCAATTGGACTTAAAACTTACAAAAAAGTGATAGAGTTTTAAAATACGGACAAAGAAGAAGACAATATAAGATGTTAAATGTACAAAGCGGAAAGGACAGACAGATGGAAGAATTAAAGCAGCTCTTCCCACCAAAGAGTTGGTTCTGAAAAAGCAGGTTTCCAGGTCTAGAACCAGCGCTTTTGGTGGAGCAAACAGAATACTTCTGCCTGCTTTAAGTCCATTAAAATGCACAGATAGTGGTAATAACCTCTAATCATAAACAGTGCATAAGAGTTAAAATACAACTCATGTGCAGATTGCTTAAAAATATTTTAGCTCTCATTGTTACATTCTTAAAGGGTTGAATAGATACATACTTTTTCTGTTAAGATCCGATTGTTGTTTGTTTGAAGCTAATTCTTTTCATACTTGACATTCAAAACATGTTGAGTATACAGCACTTTAATTTCTAAATATACAAATGAAAAAGGGGTTTTCTCAAATTTATTTTTGAAATGTATGAGTTGGGACATCACACCAATTGCTTATAATTTAGTATGTCTTAAATCTTTGGTTGCTTTTTTGTGGCATGTAATAAAGGCCACACAAATGCGAAATTAGGCAAATCATACACGGAGAAGTGTAAATGAAATAATGTTTGATAATTGGGGAAATTAGTCGTTTTGATTATTCAAAAATGGATGTGGGAAATCTGAATGGGAAAAAGAGCAATCACAGACCTCAAAAAGAGCAAAATTACCTGAAAAAGACCTGAAAATATAAACTCCCAAGATCCAAAAGTGTGCTTTTGATGTGTCGGGCAGGAGTGATATTTATGGTGTTCCAATATGTGGGTGTGTGTGTCTATGTGCCTGGCACACAGACACACACACCCACAGAGTGTGATATTTTAGCACAAAAGTCGCAAAATGCCAAGCTGAAATGTCATCTCTCACAGCTGTTTAAGTCCAACATTTTGGCTGTTCAACTAAAATCAGACTCAATCCAGATAGAAGTAGCACAATGTCAAACAGTTTTCGTTGTTGTTGTTGTTGTTGTAGTTGTCAGGCTGTTTGCCCCAAAAGCCGGGAGAAGTTGCCTTAAACACAAACTCAAAGACAACTCGCTCCCTTTTCAACTTCCCAGCTTCCACAATCCAAGAGCTTTTTAAAATGCTTGCTAACATGCCTTTGACTGTAAAATATCCTTTAAAATCAAAGGAGGTGAGAGAAATAAAGGAGATGTTTTGCTGTAATCCTCAAATATGTGCATTAAAGAAAACACCCAAAACATAAAGCAGCTTAACGCCTGACAAATCCAAAGTCAATCATTAAAGAAAAGGCAGCAACACCAAGACAGGACCTATTTGAGGCAACACAAATCAGCTGCTCTGTTCAGCTTGACAACAAGGCTGCCTCCAATGCTGGGTTTCCACAGCAACCGCAGGGATGCTGTCACCGGGGTAACCGTTACCGCAGATAGGGAAAGAAACAGAGTGTTCTGAACTTAAATCATGTCTGCCCTGCCTGTCGGTTATCACCTTGAGCTGGTGCAGAGAGCTGTAGCATTTGTTATGATATTATCAGACCAAACACAATATTAATTTCAGGCGACAACTTTCGACTTTGTGAACGAGCAGAGCACAAAATTAATCTGTGTCACTTAATAAAACATGGAGAAAAGCGGAGCAACTGCTGATAAAATGAATCATCGGGGAGGGTGTCCTATTGTTATTTATTTGACAAGCGACAGATGAGCGTTGACTTCCACATGATCACAATCACCCTCAAACACTTTACACACGTCTGATTAAAAGCCATCTTTACGCTCAGCTGCTGTCTCTATTTAAACAGCTTATGATAGGTTGGAATAGTGGACATGAATTTTAAATGAGGGCTTGACACGTGCTGGCAGCAATATTGAGATAAATGATAAATGGAGCCATAAATTGTGTATGATCTTTCTAAATAAAATCACAAAGGAATAACATGGATTCGTCAGTTGCATGAACACAACAAAGCAAAGAGCGACGACGTGTCTGCCTTTATCTGATCTCCAGTTAACATTTATTTAGTGGAGACGGGTCACGGAGAGATACACTCTGACTGAAACTGAAACTAATAAAATAAGCTGTATATTACAACTAGAAAAACTAAAATTTCTGAAGAAATTTTACAGGGCCTGCCAAAGCGCGCCAGTCGGTCTGCACCCGCCGTCCCTACCCTACGCTTAAAAGTCGTGTTGATGCTAAGCTCAGCTAAATAGC
>CAEFZX010005008.1:0-49228 GCA_903066825.1 Alfaro cultratus | reverse complement strand
GAATTTTAGATCTTTGAGTCCATCTCATGAAAAATGGGAGCAAAAACAAAAGTGTTGCGTTTATATTTTTGTTGAGTGTATTTTGGGCTATGTGAACTTGGTGTGAGGCTAGATTTGATGTACAACTTTTACATTGTTATCTTCAAGCTCCAATGTGTGGTGATGCACATTGATGTAGTTAATTTAAGTTCTGTTTTAACAATGCAGAGACACTGAGCTGCCAGCAGACAAATAAAGGTAACACAGTGCTGAGAGCTTGGAAATGCCAGGAGAGCAGTGAGAAGGAGGGGTTAGGGCGTTTTAAAGATTCACATTTGATTTAGTTAAGCAGTCATAAATAATGAAGCTGACATTTCTCACTGAAAATGGCCAGAGGATCGGTGGAGAGAGAGGAACACCCAGGAATGTGCCTCAACATGTGATCTGAAGCTTCATGGCTATGAGGGAAAACACACACAAATTGACTCCTGTGAAAAGAGAAGTGAGGATAAGAGCTTCTTTATTATGGATTTCTGGGTCGTTATTTAAATTTATCAAAACAGATGCAGAAAAAGGGCCTTCTTAATGTGCAATGGGTAAGTCAGTTGGGCCTGCTGGGTCTTACAGGAACTTGGTTCAGAAAAAAGTTAGAACATGACTTACAATGATGTCATGCTATAGAAAACTGAGTTTTCCCAGCTCATGTTCACTTTCCTTACTTTTTTCTTTCTGAATTATAATTGTTCTAAACTTTTCGCTGCCACTTTCTTTTGATTAATGGGACATCACAAATGACAATCACTCTCTTATATATTATTAAAACATGTCTACATGTTGTTGGAAATTAATGACACTGATTTTGACTCAAATTTCATATCATTGTCTTCGAAAGTGCCAAATATGAGTGTGCTCCCAAGTACACTATATTGACAAAATTGTTTGCTCAACCATCCAAAATATCGGAATCAGGTATTCCAATCACTTCCAATGTCCGCAGGTGTATAAAATAAAGCACCTAGAAATGCAGACTGTTTTTACAAACAGAATGTTTCGCTCTCAGGAGCTCTGTGAATTCCAGTGTGGAACTGCGATAGGAGGCCACCTGTGCAACAAATCCAGTGGTGAAATTTCCTCGCTCCTAAATATTCCACAGTCAACTGTCAGCTGAATTATAAGAAAATGGAAGTGTTTGGGAACCACAGCAACTTAGCCACCAAGTGGTAGGTCATGTAAACCGACGAAGCGGGGTCAGCAGATACTGAAGCACATAATGCGAAGAGGTCACCATCTTTCTGCAGAGTCAGTCACTACAGACCTCCGAACTTCATGTGGCCTTCAGATTAGCCCAAGAACAGTGTGCAGAGAACTTCATGGAATGGGCTTCCATGGTAACCAGCTGCATCCAAGCCAAACATCACCAAGTGCAATGCAAAGCGGTAAAGCCGCCGTCACTGGACTCTAGTGCCAAGGAACAGTTTGGAGCTGGACCCTTCCTCTTCCAACATGACTGTGCACCAGAGCACAAAGCAAGGTCTGTAAAGACATGGATGGAGAGTCTGGTGTGGATGAACTTGACTGGTCTGCACACAGTCCTGACCTCAACCCACCTTTGGGATGAATTAGAGTGGAGACTGAGAGCTAGGCCTTTTACTAGTCCAACATCAGTATGTGACCTCACAAATGCACTTCTGGAAGAATGGTCAGAAATCCCTATAAACACTCCTAAACCTTGTGGACAGCCTTCCCAAAAGAGTTGAAGCTGTTCTAACTGCAAAGGGTGGACCAAAGTCATATTGAACCATATGAAATGAGATGTGACTAAAGCTCATATGTGAGTCAAGGCAGGTGAGCCAATACTTTTGGCAATAAAGTGTACTAGCATCATGATGATAGTGTGAAGCTTTATTAATGATGATGTCATCATCAATAATAACATTCAGGGACAACAGCCTGTCCCTGAATGTAAGCAGTAGATCAGTCACAAGATGTTGCTGATTGGGTTTTAACTGCTAAGCTGTCATGAAATGAAGCAGCGCTTTGTTAGACATGCTTTACTGTCACAAGACGTATTGTGGCATTTAGCTACAAAATACTAAATAACAATGGAAAAGTCCCATTTTTTCTCTAAAATATACTTAGTAGAAATATGTGGCAGTTTTTTGTCAACGTTTAATAGAACAGCTGAAGAGATCTTGAATCAGTAATCAGATGATTCAAAGCTTTATAAAAAGTTGAATGGACCAGATGTTTTGTGAGGT
The DNA here is from genome assembly GCA_903066825.1 of Alfaro cultratus. NCBI lineage: Eukaryota > Metazoa > Chordata > Actinopteri > Cyprinodontiformes > Poeciliidae > Alfaro > Alfaro cultratus. The sequence goes on along the minus strand of CAEFZX010005008.1, from coordinate 46,991 downwards.
GACTGATAACTTCCAGTAAACAGTAATGACATTGTTCTTATAGATAAGAAAACCTAAACAAACTGGTAAAAACAATTAGAGAATGGAAGAAACATCCGCTCACTATCTTTCACATTTGATTTGGTTAAGCACTCATAAATTTAGTTAAGCGGTGTACAAGCAGGCTAGCCTTGAAGAAGAAACCAGAAGTCTCGTTCTAGCTTCTGACATAAACTACCCTCCCATGTGTGACACTACCGAACCCGTCACCAGGCAACAACAGACTAAAGTCAGCCTGCTGGATTTAGCTGTGAGATCTGCCTATGCATAATTCAGTGGTCCTATGTGCGCTGTCAGGCTGTCCAACTGCCCCTGTTCTGTCAGGTCTGCATGCGCTGTCAGATCGTCATACGCTTTGCTGACGACTATATCTGTCAGACAAGTATACGTTGTCATTAGCATATGATTTTATTTAATCACCAACATAGAATTGTGACGTAGATCCGCATACACTTTGCTATTAACAGCTGTATGACATCCTGACTTAGTGGTTAACTAGTCAGACCATCATCAAGCAGCAGGGAGGTGAGTTTTACACGGCTGTGTGTTGTAGTTGACTGCAGTTCAAGCTAGTCCCTACTTTAAATACTAGTGATGGGTAAATGAGGCATCATGAAGCGTTTCGACCCATAGCAAAACTGTATTGATACTGTGTCACTGAATACTGACACCTGCTGGACATTAAAAATCCCTACAGGCAACGTAGTTGACAGACTGTTTTGATGACCTAGTCTATACAATAAGACTAGGTCATTCTATTTTATTGTATATTACATAATGTCATATCTTCAGTTAAATTAAAAATATATTTGAAATTCTTAGATACAGTCAATAAATAATGTGAACATGTACCTTAGAGTCAAAATTTAAATGAGCGCGTTTGGAATGAGGATGCTTGTGGACTGTTTTTTTGTTTTTGTTTTTTGTTGTTTTTTTTCACAAATTTTCATTCAAAAAAATAAGTTTTTCGAACATTTAGAAATTTAGTCTGTTACGCTTTTTTGACACAACTTCTCCTGCTGTAGAAAAAATGAAGTAAACAATACATTTATATGAAATAATTTATAAAAAGCAACTGAGTAATTTGTAGAATGGCTGTATACCTGAGTTTATCCAGGTGTGTCTGGGATTCATTCTCATGCTTGGCCCTATAATGCCTCAGCATTGAGGAGGTGGATTTATTTAAATAAGACAATTCTGTCAAACATATGCAACACTTAACTTGCACAATATAATATGAAAGGTAACTAAGAGTCAAAAGAACTGGATGAAACAACAACGAAGTGAGAACCAATACCTTATTTTCTGATGAAAGATCAAAATGGTCCCAAACTACGAAACCTTTCGTTTGCCTTGAGGCTCCATAGTTGACCCTGTACCATAAAAAATCAAGAATTCTTTTGGCAAATGCTTCCCGTTGACAGATTCGCTTCCTTATAAACACAGTTTGGCGTCTCAGTGTCATTTCGAAACAGTCCCTGTATCGGTCACATGACTTGCTGAAAGCAATACGCGCACCGACACCGGGTTTTGTCTATGGGCTTGACACATGCGCCGACGCATCGGTGTTGCCGGACCCATCACTATTAAATACACTTTGAAACCACTACAATGCATGTATATCTATCTAGTTATCATTGAAAACAATTTATTGACTTATTTTTGTCGTAACTTGTCGCATATGCTGAACTGATAATTCCTCTGAAGGTCAGACTTCTTAATGCGCATGTGCAGGCATGCGTACTCACAGCATGTATGCTATTCTGACAGCGTATGATGATCTGATAGATTTTCTATACCCTCCCACACTGCAGCAGACAAACTCTCCACACCGACAGCACTGCTGCTCAGGCTCACGGTAAGCAGCGCACTGACCGCAGAGCCAGACTAAGCCTCGCTCAGCAGGCCCTCCTCTCACCCTTGACTCTGCTCCACATTCTCTGACATTAAACATATGAACTCAGCGAATTGTTGCTAGATGAAGCTATTCCCAAATATGAGTTGGAATTTCAAATATAGCATAGTTTAAGAAGTTTAATTACATTTTTTTACTTGTTAAAGTAATAAAAACTGCTTTTTTAAATACAAAATAACAGAGCTGAGTGAATTCAACAACCCAATCTGTTCCTTTGCAAAGTCCCATATATCGCGTTAAGAAGACATCGCGCCTGCTCAGAAGCTCACTCTGAAGTAAATTTAGTGGTACAACTGTTTCACTTTGGCAGCAAGATCGGCAACAAGATACAGTGATTGGCGATAACCGATCATACACTTTTTTACGGAAGTCGGCCAATTGTGATCAGTGGCCGATCAGTTGGCACACCTCCAATATGAATATTTTTGTTTGAGGTTTTTGATAAAAAATCCTAGATGAGTTTTGTAACTATTACAAAACTCCTATATAATATTTCTGAAAAAGTTCAGTTTTTCAGAAATACAAAAGAGCATTGTATCTTCAAATTCTTAAATACAAGACATAGATTGCATTCTTTGAGTCCCACTTACAGCTTTGCCCCAAATGGTGCAAAACAAATTCACATACCTGAGTCAGAAAAAATTACTTGTGAATATTTGTTGTTGGTTTTCTCTATCTATGTTGTCAAATTCTAGTGAAAGTCACCAGCCATTTCCTTCTGTTATCAGTAGATAACTGCAGTATTTTGTATGTTCACCATGTGTTAGTTTGTGTTAAACCATCCAGCAGCGTAAACAGAAGTGAGAGAGGTAGTCATCAGGAACACCTGTGGGATTCACTCCTTTAGGGTGAACAAAATAAGGCCTCAAAAATGATGGTTGATTCTTGAGCTACAATAATAGCTGCACTTTCTCTCTCTGTAGCTGTAAAGAGTTGTGCAATCATACTTTACCAGAAGTTTTGTTTAATTGGTAAAAATGTTTGTTCCATAAGCAAAAATGGTGTGATTGTGAAAACTGTTGACATGTCTTAGTTTAGTAAATCAAACTAAGACTATTGCTGCCATATGTATTAAAACTAGATCAGTAAAGCAAAATTCAGTGACTGCCACACAAACTTAAGTCAGCAAAGTTGGAGATGCAAAGTATTTTTGATAAGTTTTACTAAATACAATAAAGGCAAATTTATATACTGATATATACTGGATATAACTCAATTTTGTGGAAATTATTGACATAACTGTATTAAGTAAATGGAACAATGTATTGTTTTGAATACAGGTTGTTTTCATGCATCTTGGAAAGGTTAGGTACACGTCCTTCGAAACTGTTTCACATTTCATTATAGATACAGACTTTAGTGCTGCATTAGGATTTTATGTCACAGGTCAACACAAAGTCAAGTACTCCAAAACTGTATTACATTGTTTCCAAGTTACTATATTATTGGGTTTTAATTTTAATATGACCATAATAACATTAACAGCCATCATTACATCATTAGTCCATACACTCTCTGAGCCTATGCTTTGTAGACAAACATTCATTTATAGCTGCACATTATCTCTGAGCAGCTTCCCTGTCACTGGCAAAGAAATGCATCCCAACAGCTTTATGCTGCCACCACCATGTTTCACTGTGAAAATGATGTTTAGAATGATGTGCAGTCTTTGTTTTCTTTTTTACAGTGTTGGAATATTGTTGTAGAACCTGACCCTTCTTTAAACTGAACCACAACTTTCATGTCTGCTCTGTTTCTTGGTTGTCATGATGTTGTTTGAGCTTGAATCTTTAGCAAACCTTTGGGGCCAGAACCAGAACTGCTGCTGCTATACGTGCAGTTGGACTCTGTTTACCAATTAGTTGACTTTTAAAGGTAGTTGCTTTCTCTGGGACAGTGATGGCATAGTTACTTTGAAAAAGTAACTTTAATCGGATTACTAATTACTCTTTGAAAAAGTAACTTAGTTAGATTACTGACTGCTTGATTTGAAAAGTAACTAAGTTACATTAAAAGTAACTTTTTAGTTACTTTCAGCAGCTGCTAACAACGCTCCTCCACCTGTGAAAATGACATTGATCTTTGCCAATGCTTAATTGCAAGTTATTTTATAATGGTAACATCAACAATGTATCTCCGCTTATAAGGTTGAACTGAAGAGGAGATTTTTTTAATGGTTACAACAGTACAAAACAAACGTTAGCAGTTTTTATGTGACCTACTGTTGTCTGGGAAACTCTAAGAAGGATTTTAAAGCCCCCATCCCTCCCCCCAGCCTCCAGGTTGTACGTTACCATATTTTCCTTTCCTTCCATTTTACAGATAGTTTATACTTTGTGTTCCTGATAAAATACAGTGAAAATAACAAAATGACAAAATGTGAGCAACTTCAAGATGCATGAATCCATGTGCTGCCTGTGCAGGATGTGCATAAAACATAACTATCTGGACATGTGAGATGTGTTTAAAGGGGCTGGAATTACGGGTGGCATGAAACTGAATAAAATCTGATCAAGTTAAACCATCAAGCCAGAGTGTTATGTGTCATCATTAAGCAGCAGGTTAGTGATTAACCTGAGGACTACAGTGTCTCCCTGTTGCTACTGTGTAGTGCTCTATATCACTACTGTTTAATCAGCATCTATTTTGGAGTGTTTGTGGGAGCTAGAAAAGAGGGTTAGGGATGGAGGAGGAGGGGGTGGTGGTGGAGCCTTCCTAAAATAGACCTGACAGAGAAATGACAAGACAGGTGGGGACAATGTTACCGAGTGGTCTTGAAATAACAGAGAGCTGCTATAAACCAACAGATTAGCTAACCCTGCGCAGGCCTCCCCTTCAAGATGACAAACTCTTGTTCCACACAGCCAACCGGTCATTCCAAGTTTGACCTCAGCTCAGCTTCCACCACAAAGCCATAGTTAAAGAAAAGAATAGAAACAATGTTCTTTTTTATCACACAAAAAGGAAATTCAGGCGCAACAGCAACAGATATAAAATATCACAGAAATAGTTCTTAGTATTAAAAACACACTGTAAAACATTTGAAGGTGGTTTAACTTGAAAATGAAAGTCCACCTGCTGCCTTGAAAATACAATTTAAGTCTATAAGAAACTTGTATTGGTTTTAACTCTGAAATTAAAGCTCATGAAGTTGATTTAACAACAAGAGACAAGTTATCTAAACATTGTTTTTAAGTTCATTAATCTTGAATTGTGAGTTTTAACTTATTAGTCCCCAGTGTACTAATAAGTACGCCCCCTCACCTCCTGTCACTTTCTCTCTCTCTTTCCTCAGTCTGCCTTTTGCTCTCTGTCCTCACATTTGTAACCTGTTAACCCAGGTCTATTGTTCCAGCATTAACTCTCCCAGTTTTTAACTTCACCTCCTTCATTTACTCCTTGTTAGGGATTCTCCGATCAGGTTTTTTGCTGCCGATACCAATCACCCTGCCGATCACCGATCTTTGCCGATTGCCTGGAATGGCTGTAAATTTTTTGCTTTAGGTATAAATGATGCTAAGTGATCTGGCAAAATTAAAAAAATAATCTGGCAATAAATTCACCAGATTTAGACATAAACCTGCAAAATACTTTCAGGTACAATACAGCTGCTGTTCAGTCAAAAGGACAACTGAAAAACCTGCAATCAGTAAAATAATACTTAACAGTAAGGCTCTCAGTACTCTAAATTATTAGTCAAATAAACCTGCCTAATAATGCCAAGTAATAAAGGAGACATTCATTCAAAGTTAAATGCAGGTTGCATTAAAATCGTAAATTACTGAATCAAAACTTTGTGATAGCATGGCTAGCTGATTAATGCTGGCTCTGATTGGCTGTTTCTGACCGAGTAATTCTGCAGAACACAGGGAGGAGGCAGAGGAGATTGATTATTTTCAGATATTATCTGTCTTATGTTAGGACAGTGAAAGTTTTAATACATATCTAAAATAGTTTTAAGTTACATGTTGCAGCTTTAAGCAGACATTCGGTGTGAGAGTTCACTGCCGGGACAGGTTGAGCAACGCCATGTCTGAAATATTACCATCAGTAGCGAATAGCGGCGGTCCAAGAACGAGAGCAGAACCGTTACCTTGAAGACTTAAATTATTTTTCGAGTTATTTGTTTACCTTCCTGACCGTGATGCTGATCCGGGTGAATGTTGGTAGTTGTGCGCTGTTTCATCTGCTATCTGGTCACTCCGGATGTTCTTTTTTTCCTACATTGAGCCTCGATGTAGCCGAACTCCGTCAAGTGCTTGTTTTTTAAGTCCCATATTAGATTCGTTGTGTTGATGCACTTTGACTTGGTAATGTATAAGATTGTTAGCTGTTAGTGGACAAGATTGTTGGTTCCTTTCTGTTTATGACCAAAAACACACAGTGGCCACAGACATAACTTGAAATTGACTATATTAATAATACATTAAAATGTATTGAAAATGAACCAAAAAAAGTCAGACATTAGTTTTCAAATGTGGTTCAAAAGAATCATAAAAAAACAAACTAATGAAAGAGATTTGAAAAGTAATGATGGATATGTGTGAGCTGTTCTGAGGCATGGTGCACTGCAAGTTATGGTCGACATGTCGACTATAACTGCATCGCCTTAAGTTGCTGCAACTTTCAGACAAGTCACCACCTCAGACTTCAATAGGATCCAAATCAAGCGCTGAAACAGCAAATGAGATCTGAATTTGAAAAAAAGATAGTCCTACAAACACATGCACACACACACGGGGACACACAATAAACAGTGTCGGTTGAGAACTGTCCCCTGTTCTAAAAGTAGAGACTGTCACTCAGTTTGATGGTGATTTTCTGGAAGCAGATTTCTGTGGTCACGCTCTGCTTTGTCAGCACTGGTCTGTGGAGTCTGACCCTCTCTCTGTTGATCTTTGGCCTCCACTACCAACTTAAAACACTCTGAAGGATCATCATTATTCGTTATTTTAAACCAGAGGTTATCCAGCACTCTTCACTGGCAGCAATTGCTCTTAAAGCATGAAAGTATTTATTGTCATCTCACTCTGCATATCTCAGTAATCCAAATTGCAAATAAGACAGTTTTCTGTGATAGAACATCTATGAGTGTCTGGTCACACCTGAACCATATCTTCTTCATTCATCTTCACAATGTTAAACACCAAATGTCACCGAAGAGCTAATTGGGAGGAAAATTGGGTCTCTACACGTTCACATTAACACTGCAGTTATCTACTGATGGCAGAAGGAAATGGCAGGTAACTTTCACTAGAATTTGATAGGTAGAGTAAACCAACAACAAATATTCGCAAGTTATTTTTTCTGATTCGCGTATGTGAATTTGTTTTGCACCATGTGTTTTGTTTGATTTGGGGCAAAACTTTAAGTGTAAGATTTTTTTAAGTGGGACTCAAAGAATACAATCTGTGTCTTGTACTTAAGAATTTGAAGAGGTGTAACTGTTCTTTTGTATTTCTGAAACAATACAGAAATGTGTCTGAAATAAATCTATTGTTACAAAACTCCTCTAGGATTTTTCCAAAACTTTAACTTCTCAGTTATAAACCACAATTACTTTTGCATCAGAAATGTCTTCATAAAAACAATCATTCTGTATCACTGAAGTTACTTCAGATTGGACTTCTGAGCTTGCACAATGTCTTCTTAACATGATATGATACGGGAACAGATTGGGTTGTTGAATTCACTCAATCCTGTTAAGTTGATTTAAAAAAGCAGTTTCTGTTACTTTAACAAGTAAAAAACAACAACTGTAAGATAAACTTATGAAAGTATGCAATGTTTATGTTTAATTCCAACTCCTGCATAGTAATTAATTAGGTGCAAAAACAACATCTCAAACTCTGACAATCTGTTCAGTCCATTACTTGGACATGTAGAGGAGAACCTGCAGACCTACCAAAACATGGAGGTTCACCTAAAGTAAAACGGTTGGCAAGGAGAGCATAGATGCCCATGGTAACTCTGGAGGAGATGCATAGATTTACAACTTAGGTGCACAATGTCTAATAATAATACCAATGTGTTCCAGGTGTAACTATGGGTGGGATGGCCCACTGTGTGACAGGTGCCTCCCATACCCGGGATGTGTTCACGGTACCTGTACTGACCCCTGGCAGTGCACCTGTGAGAAGAACTGGGGTGGGCTGCTCTGTGATAAAGGTCAGATTTCTCTAAACTTTTGTTTAAACAAATCTATGTGTGCTATTCAAAAATAGATAATATGTCCATGTCCCATTCCAGAAGTGCAACAGCACAAAGCTTCAGTCTAATCTAAAGAGTTTATTACTGATTTTGGTGTCCAGACCTGAACTACTGTGGGACCAATCAGCCCTGTAAGAATGGAGGAACCTGCATGAACACAGAGCCAGATGAATACAACTGTGCTTGTCTTGACGGCTACTCCGGCAAAAACTGTGAGATTGGTGAGTATGTTATTAATACCCAAATCATATAAAAATATGACTCTTTTGTTGCAACAGAATTCCTGAAAATTGGAAAAAGTCTGAAGTAAGATGTACCACTGTCTCTCTAGCGGAGCACGCTTGCCTCTCTAACCCCTGTGCCAACAGAGGGACTTGTCATGAAATCCCTTCAGGCTTTGAGTGTCACTGTCCTGCTGGCTGGTCTGGACCAACCTGTGCTGAAGGTGAGAGGCAGAAGAGATGCTTGGTTCCCTTTCAGTTCAGAATAAAGGAGCAGACATAAAGAGCTGATTAACAGGCAGGGGCTCTTCATTGGTGGCAGCCTGTGTAGTATAGAGCAGTCTGACAGGAAAAACACTTTCTAGAGTCAGAACAACTTCCTTTATGCAAATTACATATTCCCTTTAAACCAACCAATTAGGAGAACTAAAATGATTGCTTATAGTTGTTAAAAGTAATTGATTCAAACACCCTAATCTATAGCAAAATTAGAGGCAACCTCAAGTTTCCAAAATTGTCTATATCTAAAAACAGCTGACTGTTTGCAGCATAAATTAGAGCAGAGCTAGAATAAAAACTGTATTGTTTTTTATTGCAGTCAGTAGGCGACCATGGGTAGTCGAGCTGTGTCAATCCACTCGACAACGTTTGTTCTGGTTTGTGTAGCAAAAATTTTTGGTTTTGCTGCTTTTTTTTTTTTTTTTTATAATTTTTTTCTCCGAAGAGTTTTTTTTGCGGCACTAGTGGCTCGCATTTTTTTTCGCGACAGTAGGCTGACAGGAAGGGGGGAAGACATGCGGCAAGGGTCGCTGGGACCGGGAGTCGAGCCCGTGACGTCCGCGTCGAGGACTAAGGCCTCCAAACGTGGGGCGTGCTAAACACCTGCGCCACCACAGCACGCCCCGGTTTTGCTGCTTTTGCTTTGAAAATGTTAATGAAAGTTTAAAGGTTAAAAGGTCAACCAGCCTTTGGTCAACATCAAATCTAACAAATTGGTGTGAACTGTTTGAGCTACGTTTGTGCAGTATAAATGTCTTTTGTGCCCATCATTTTGAAGATATTCATAAAAAAGTTTCCCGAGGTCATTAGAGGTCAACCTACCCCTCCCCTTCACCCTCCCACTCAAATTCATAAAATCAAACAAATTTGCTGTCAATCAACTCGGCTACATTTGTGCTGGTTTGTGCAAGAAAAATTTTCATTTGTGCTGCTTTTGCTTTGGAGATATTGATGATGACCTCTGATCTTCAAAATGATAGCAGCTCAAACAAAAGCTTTTACTGTCCAAACCTACAGAAGCATAGCACCAATGCTTGATACCAGTTTGTTAGATTTGAAGAGGGGGGGGGTTAACTCAATATTTTTTATTGAAGTTTAATTGTGAACTGTATGTATGCGATATCTAAACCTTTAATGACAGACAGAGACAGAAAGCCCTATAGGATTCAACGGCTCCTATGGATTTTCCTAGTGTTCCCAGTGCAACCTAGAAAAAACCAATTAGAGCTTGGAGGTGGGTCTTGTGATAATATCTGTATTGTATGTCTACATTTCAGACACAGATGAATGTGCCTCTGCCCCGTGTGCTCATGGAGGGACCTGCATCGACATGGAGAACGGCTTCGAGTGCCTCTGCCCTGTGCAATGGACAGGAAAGACCTGCCAGATTGGTGTGTTGTCCCTGTTGTCTTTGTCTCTGGTCATCCTGAGACAGACACATACCAACAGATAATCTGCTTTTCCTTTTAAAACACCACTGCTTTCAGAAAGAGCTTGGCCATTTTAGCACCAAATTGCTAACTAGAACATGTCAGATGACCTTTTGCTGTGATAATGCTGGTGTGTACCTCTTTGTGCAGCAGCAACAGTGACGGTTGTGTTGGTTAACATGAAGTATTATTACATAAGCTGTTTCATATCACATTTCTACAGTAACCTGGGAAGGAACGTCTCCACATTATGTCTCATTAAATATTATTACAAATACAAAATTTGGTGTGTTTGTATTCAGCGCCTGTGATTCAACACTTGGTAGGACTTGCTACTATTGCAGGTTTGTCTCTACCAGATTTGAACATCTACAGACTGAAAATCAAAACAGCTGTAGCCAAGTCAGATTGTATGGGGAAGATCTGTGAACAACTGTTTTCAAATTCTGCCACATATTCTTAGTTTGAGCTTAACTAACAGCCAAATCTGCTTTGATGTAAACCATCACATTGCATGTCAGGTCTTCTGCAGCTTCTAACAGTTTTTCTTCCAGGATTCTCCTGCACTGAGCTTCAACCATCTTCCCTTCACCTGTGAGCCACTTTTTTTCTCGCTGAAAAAAAATCCCCACAGCACGATACTGCCACCTCTGTGTTTCACTGTGGATGGTTAGTCCAGAATGTTGATTTTCGTCTACACATAAGGTTTTGCATGTTGACCAAAAAGTTCAACTTTGGTCGCATGACCAGAGCATCTTCTTGTTTACTATTCTCTCTAAAAACACATTGTCCTCTGTGGTTTTAAATGCCCTTCTTCTTGCCATTCTTTCATACAGACTAAATATGTTTGCTGCATTTTAATTCTTGTCCTGTTGAGAGAGTTCCCCACTGGAGCTCTGGATCTCTGCAGCTCCTCCAGAGTTACTATAGGGATGTTGGCTGTTTGTTGATAATGCTCTCTTTGGTCAGCCAGTCAGTGTAGGAGGACATAAATGTCTCAGTTGGTCCATCCTCTCTTTATGTTCAGGTTGAACAGAGAAGTGCTCAACGCTTGGGACTTTTTCTGTTCAATTCAGCTTTTATGTAGTTTCAGTTCACAGCAAATGTCTTCTCACTCCACTTTGCAAAAACAAAAATAGTTTATTCAATCCAATCATAGAGGCAGATTCCAAGTAAAGTACACACAGTCCAAATTGATCCTATTTTTCGAACAGTTCAGGCAGCTTCTGTTTATTATTCAAATCGGTTAGAGATTTTATCAAAAGAAACTCAGAAAGCTCCTCTGAGTCAATGATGAGCAGCAATCCCTCCTAGAGGAGCATGTAGTGACAGCAGACTGTTGCTTGCATTCTGTCGTTGACCTGGCAGCAGCCCCTCCTATTAACCACGCATGCTTTGAACATAACTCTACTCTAACTTCCTTCATGACATGTCTGCTGTGTTCCTTTGTCTACATGATGCTGGTTGTTCTCTTATGATCTCTAGCAAACCTCTGAGGTCAGAAACAGAACAACTGGAGCTAGACTAGCATTCAGTTACCCACAGTCAGACTCGCTTTAGGTCACTGCTGAAGGTTGCAGTAGCTTTCATGTAGGGGTATAGGGTTATGAATACAAACGCACACCAAACTTTGTGTTGGTCTCTCACAATGATTAAAAAACAGAATGCATATGGCTTTAAAGTGAAAAATGTGGAACATTTTGAAGCAGTATGAAAACTTTTACAAGGTTATATGTGTCTTTGTATCTGCGTGAGTGTGTGTGTTGTCTACACCCGTCCCCAGCAGTGGTAGTATCTGCAACCCAAGCCAGGTGACTTGAGTAAAGCTAAAAATAACCACTGCATGGCAGCTGCTGGCCTTGGGAGCAAATATCATCCTGTAAGGGGAATTGGGGGGATGGGCAGAGGGCTCCAGACAGGACGTAACAGAGGAGTAAATGCTCTACGGTCTGCCCCTCCAGCTTCTCCCAGGAAACATTAACAAGCAGCAGTAGCAGCAGTTTGCTCTGGGTGCAGAGAGGACCCTGTGGGACACAGAGAACTGGTTTGGACCAAAGGCTTCTGGGTGTTTCATTTAAGAAGGCCAACATGTGCCATTCACCTCCTGGGAGTATTATTAATGCTCTGTGTTGGGTTTAGTGGATGAAGTGGTGAAACTGACCACTTGGAATGTCACAGGTTGGCCTTTAGGGAATGCAACAGAGACACATTAACCCTGGGGGAGCAGTGGAGGAAATAAATCACTGTTCAACATCTGCTTCAACTGTTTCTGGTAATCTTACATTTGGATCAAAATCTCATACAAAAAAAAAAAAAAAAAATGTTTTAACATCTCAGAACAACACATCATGGTGCTCTTTGACCTCATTTACTGTTTTACAGTCGAAGATCTGGAGGGGAATCATATTTGGTTTCATTTGTAATTTACTACTAAATTTGTTTAAATGACATGCAATGCCATGACACAACACCACACAACAATGTAAAAGTTAATGAAATGTCAAGACATGTAAATACTTTGATTTTGGTGGGATGAGTGGAACACAGCTGTGCTTGGTGATGGGGCTTCTTATTCCCTGTCTTTGTGTCTCTCGTCTCCACTTTGCAGACGTTAACGAGTGTGGGGGAAAACCTTGCCTCAATGCTTACTATTGCAAAAATATGATTGGTGGATATCACTGTGCCTGCTTTCGTGGATGGGTGGGCCACAACTGTCACATAAGTCAGTATGATTTCAGAAAAGTGTTGGTCTTCGGTCTGTTTCCCGCCTGGCTGCATCACTCTGAGCTGTAATCCGGAGCCTTTACTGACCAACCTCTGTTCCACTGCCAGCATGTTATACATGTGGGTGTTCTTTCTCAAATATCCCCGACATCCTGTCCATGTTGCTGGTTGGTTTTACATCCGAAGCTTAAAATGCATGCATAAAAGTACTAGTTCCATTTGCACTAATGGAACTAGTACTGACTAGTAGCTAATGGGTCCATTATAAATTTTTTTATATGGAAAAAAAATCATAATTGAAATAATCTGCCAATGGAACCAGTACTTCCTCATCAAAATTAAGGAATTATTGAAATAAGTTTATATATCTGCTGAAAAGGTAGATGTAAAATAGTCTCCTCTTATTTCTAGTGTCCTAGAGTTTTACACTAGAAACTGAATCAAAATTGCTTGGTAAGATTTTGTGTTTTTGCGGTATACACATAATGGCACCATTATTATTCTAAGTGTCCCTCAAAGTACTCTTTTTCCAGTCATGAAGAAGCTTCTTAATTTGGTTGGCATGAATTTTGGCCCCGATTGAGGTTTGGGACATTCCATGTTTGTCTTTTTAATCCTTTCCAAAACCATGGAACCGTCCCGTTGTGTTCCATATGGTGCATTAGTACCGCTGACAGTGAAACAGCCCTCAGGATGATGCTACCTCCACCATGATTAACAGCAGGTACTGTATTCTTAGAAATGAAAAGCCTCACCTTGATTTACCACAGTGACATACAGCAGTTCAGTCTTTGTGTGGTCTCCATCAGAAGTTACTTGGCTTGACCGTGTGGCCAGCTGGAAAGAATCCCATCCTGAACAGGACTCTGTTACAGCTGGTCACAGTTTGTCTTTGAACATCCTACCTCATTTCCTTTCATCAGAGGTCAGAGTTTGGGTCAGATGATTGGAACTTTGAAACAGTTGGACGTCCCAGCCTGACAGTGATCAAATACACACATGAAAACTGGTTCTTGTAAATCATGCCATATCTCAACCCAATAAACATTCATGTACAGCAGGATTTCTATTTTAATGAGCAAGAATGTGTCTATAATTGTAGCTATATTTAGAAAATCCACAGTAAATGCAATCTTTTTCACCAGTTCATAGCTTTTATATTCCTTGAACTTGTTTGAGGCGTACATACACAACCATTCCACCTGATGAAAGAGTGATTCAAATACATCATTGAATGATGAGTGGATATAAACTTTTGATCTAGTTGATGTAAGTGCAATAGAAGCTGGTCAGTGGAGGTTGCTGGAATTTCTTCCTCTGTCTTTAGTCTCATGCCTTTCTGCTGGATTTTCCCACCCTTCACCTGGGCTCCAGGGTCTCTGACTAAATCTAAAATTTCTAAAAACTGTTCAGTCATCCATGAGAGATTTTCCTAATTAGTATAATTGTTTAGTTCCACATTTTTCTTCCTCTGAATCTGCTTCTCTTCTGGGCATTGATCACCCTGCTCTGAGTGTACACCAGTGCACCACTCCTCCCAGCCCTCAACAACCTCTTTCTCGCATGTCGCTCCATCAGTGTGCTTCTGTCTCTGTCTTCATTGAATTTCATTTCAAACCTTTGGTTTTTCCCCAGACATGAACAGTTGCCATGGACAGTGTCACAATGGAGGTACCTGTAAGGTAAGGCCCACTTCTCATTCTCTTCAAACATGCGGCTGGTTTTAATGAATATTTTTAATGCTTTCTTGAAGATATGAATACAAGAACAAGGTCAGCTTTCTAAGGGCTTCAGCTGCTATCTAAGCCATGTTTCCTAACCACTTTACCAGTTGCTGTCAACACAACTACATTATTATGCATTTTTCTATGAATTAGGAAATAATTAGTGTTATTGATAAATAATTGTTGACTCTCAGCTGAATTTAGAATGTCTTTGAAGTTGAGTTGGACTTTAAGCTTATTGCTGCTGGATGACTGAATTATGAATTAGCTGGTGTAGTTTTGCAGTGATAAAGTCTTATGTTAAGGAGATGATCTGGTTCTGTGTTAGTGATCTGATCTTGTCTCTCTTGCAACTAAGTGAAATGAGAATTTAACCCTGAGTTACTTTTGACAGCTGTTGGATCTATTGATTGACTTGCTGAGAACCACACTTGTTGTCTTCATACCAGAACACAGCCAGAGGCTACCAGTGTGTTTGCCTGCCAGGTTTTGTGGGTCGGCACTGTGAGGCTCAGAGGAACCATTGCTCTAGCAGTCCTTGCAGAAATGGTGGCCGCTGCCATGCGCATCTGGAAGGTTTTGTGTGTGACTGCCCACCAGGGTTCACTGGAACCACCTGTGAGGTGAGGAAAGTGTTGTAAACAAAGCAACAGTTAATGAGAATGAGGCAAGATGAGATTTTAATATTTTAAAGAAAATGGCAAAACTCAGTTTGTGGCAACACTGTTTTGTTTCTTATGTTGAATAACATTGACAGTGTGGAGAGATTGAATGTGCCTCAGTTATTGATGTCTTCTCTGAAGGTTCAAAATGATCCTTGTAATCCAAATCCTTGCCAAAGTAAGGCTCAGTGCAACAGCCTAGCTGATGACTTCTACTGCAGCTGCCCTGATAATTATGAGGGCAAAACTTGTTCTGAGCTCAAGGACCACTGCAAGACCAACCAGTGTGAAGGTAGCAAGGCTTCTACTAGAGCCATTGTTTTTTCATTATTTCTTTCAAACCAGCAGCAATGCTTTGACTTGCTGATTTTGACCATTTTCTTGTCTGTAACCCAAAGTGATTGACAGCTGCACTGTTGCCGTTGCAACCAATGACACTCAACAACAAGTGTGGCACATTTCGTCAAATGTGTGTGGGCCACACGGCCGTTGCATTAGCCTGCCTGCCGGGAACTTCAGCTGCTCCTGCGATCCGGGATTCACTGGCACCTACTGCCACGAGAGTGAGTCATTATTAGCTTGCCACTCACACATGGTCTATATTTATCACCAGTTACCATCACTAGGAACCACAAGCCTTATGGTAATTCAGGCTCAAGTTTCGCTAATCATCACCATCAGTTTGGTGTACAGTGGAAATAAAACTTCCAGAGGAAAACTTGAGCTACATGCCACAGCGTTACCATTCTCGTTCTATTTACAAGTTGTTTGTTACTGATGACATGTTCTGGTTTTTATAGCTTGGCATCTTTTTTTAACTGTGCATTTTTTTGTTTTGTGTTTGTTGCTACTTCTGGGCCAGGACTCCCCTGAAAAAGGGCTTTAATCTCAATGAGTCTTTATTCTGGTAAAATAAAGGAGAAACAAATAAAAACAATATTTCAGTTCAGTGGATATCTTAAAATGCACAGTGGTCAAATATAAAAAAATCTTTGGCTAACAACTGAACCAAGAAGTGGATTATTTTTTTATTTTCCATTGTTTTCAAAGAAAGGAAAGCATACCGTTTGTTAATGTATTTATTTTTAGCAACTTCCTTCTCTTAAATACTAACTCTGTTTGCAGATATCAATGACTGTGTATCATACCCATGCAAAAATGGAGGCACCTGCATAGATGGGATCAGCTCCTTTGAGTGTGTCTGTCCAGGCGGCTGGGAGGGTGACCTCTGTGATGTTGGTGAGTGTGTGACTGGGCAGCACAAATTTAAACTGGCAACGTCAAACAGCTTCTGAGGGAATCTGAAGAAAAATGTTTTTAAGTTACAGCCTTCTTCTACAGAAGCACCATAACTGACTCCCCAATGCATACATATGATTTAGCTCCAAAAGTGATGCTATTTGATAAATTATTATTATACGTTATTTTCTTGTTTTTTGTTATATCTCTCTAAAACCATAAGGTGTGTCATTATATTTGATATGGTTCAATAAATGTTAACTTTGTTACATCAGTTTTACTTTAGAGCATTAACACATGTTCACAAGTCATTTTTCTGGTCGCCAGTCATGTGAATAAACATTACTCGTCTGACCATAACAGCATAAATTAGTCAAGACTTTGTGTTTCCTCTTTAAGTTTGTCTCAAACCACAGCTTGTGGTTTGTTTACAATATTTCTTTCGTTGTTGTTATTTTATCTTGTTTGGGCTCATATATAACACATAAATTAAGCATGCATATTTTCAGATGATACTGTTAGCTGCATTGTAAAGGCGCTGGCGCAATCCAATCCTTTGCCGATTCTGCATGTCATACCTACACATTGTGATTTTATTTCTCGTTGTACTTTCATTTTGTTACTGTAAAACTGTTTAGTTACTCAAACCATAGTGAATTGATTTCACCAATTATGAAGATGAATGATGATAAAAATGCTCAAATCTCATGTATAATTTGTTCAAATTTTATATAAATAAAGAGCAATGAAGTTGCTCTTTATTTTGGTTCTGATCATGATTTGCAGTCATTATGACAGATTATGATCCAAGAACAAACTAAATAACTCATGCTAGTTGAAGTTATTCATTGGAGAGCTAAGTATGATCATGTCTCCTTACTTTAGACATGAAACTGTTGCCTGATCTGTACAAAAAATGTCCGCCAATAAAGGGCAAGCTTTTGTACCAAAAAACATTGATCACAAAATAACCAAAATAACCAAATCTTCAAAGGTTTGAAATGATAAAGTTGTGAAAGACCGACACCTGCTTTAAATGAGAAAACTGACCAACAAAAGCAAGTCCTTTTTCTGGTTTGATGTGATCATCTGTCCATCTTTTCTAATCATTTTATTTAAGTCCTCACATACGTCTTCATAACCCAAACTGACCTTTCACTTCCAGATATGAATGAATGCAGCAGCAACCCCTGTCAGAACGGAGGCCAGTGCGTGGATCTATTTCATGACTTCTACTGCAACTGTGTAGACAACTGGAAAGGGAAAAACTGTCACTTACGTGAGTTCGACTGCAGTCATTTATGCACACGTTGAAAACTATTTCTGCGATTATCACAAACTGTTAGACCTTCCTCCCAATCGCATATCTGTCATATTAGTATCAGTCAGGAAAAAAAGGTGCAATATGTTTTCATTCACATTCCTTGCATGTCAGGTCTTATATTTCTGAACTACTTAATCTACTTGATCTTTGGGGTGTGGAAGGATTCCAGAACTGCTTACATGTCAGTGAACATGATCCTCTTACTACTGTGTTCTTTTCAAATGTGGAGTAGAAGTAGGTACTTATCAACAATGGCAGAAAGACAAATACCAGCAGTGTTTGTGTGGTGCTTCCACTCTCCAGGTGAGAGCCAATGTGACTCCAACACATGCAGGAACGGCGGGACTTGTTATGACCGTGGAGACTCGTTCCTGTGCCGCTGCCCGTCAGGGTGGGCAGGAAACACCTGCAACACAGGTCAGCCATTGTTTCCATGCAACTAAGTTAATCATGATGTCCATATCAGCTGTTGTTACTAGACAAAATTAAATCAGTGGATGATCAAATGTTGTTTTGCTTTAGCTAAGAACAGCACTTGTGATTCGGATCCATGTGAGAATGGAGGAACATGTGTTGGAGGAGAACCTTTCACCTGCATCTGCAAGGATGGGTGGGAAGGGCCCACTTGTGCACAAAGTATGCCTCTATTTCATGGACACACAGAGAGAGAAGTTATTGTGTCTTAAATATTATCCACATATTAAAATACACTATATAAAAGGATGCCTAGCCTTATTTTCACTTAGCCAGTAAAGAGAATTAACTGTTCTCCATGCTGAGTTCTTGATGTATGAGGTTAAAGAAGAGTCAGTGAGTTGAATTCATTAATTCCATTTATTAATACCAAAATACAGCTGGTCCATTCGGGCTCATGTTAAGAGCTAACATGCAAAATGGCGACAAGCAACAGTTGGTAACTTCTTTTGTTAAGTGTATCATTTCTTCTAAGCAGAGCTCTCCTTTGCATTTCCTAACATGTCATTCATGTAGGTTTAGCTTAGCTTTAGCTTAGCAACTAGCTGAAAGAGACAAAAGGAAAACACTTAATTATTTATTCTCAACACCAGACTAAGTGCTTCCTGTTTTAAGTTTGTTTGATTACCAAAAACATTTTTTTTATTTTCTGAATGCCACAATAAGGACAGAGAATATCTTGTGCAGTCCAAAGATTTGTGTAAGAGAAGTCTTGCACAAATGATCTCATTCATTCTGAGCCATCTGATCTTTTATTGTTCTTCCGTTTTGCAGATATCAATGACTGCAACCCACACCCTTGGTAAGACCTGTTTATGTTTGAGTTACCCCTGTTATTCAACAATCCATAATTTAGTCTTGTTATATTTATCTTCTTTTAGGCTATGTTCACACAGCAGGTAAATGCGACCCAAGTTTTTTGCCCAGATCCTGACTGTCTGAACAGCCCCATTCCTATCTATTCACCCCAAGAAAAGTCTGATTTGTGCCTCTTCCATATGTCGTTCTAAATTGGATACATATCCAATAGTTTTCCAAGTGTCTGTAGTCTGAACTGTCAGTTTGCATTTTATCCATCTTGTGTCACTTTAAGGCCGACAGTAGTCAGCTGCCATTTCTCAAGACCTTTGTAATCAATCCATTCTTACTTCTGCAAACAGTATACTGCTGTGTGTTGTCTAGGTTTTTCTGTGCATGTGGGTCGCACTGGGATCATAAACTTGCATTTAATTAGTTGTAGAAAGTCCATGGAAAAAATTAAGAATATATATTTCAGTAAAGATTTGGAGTTGGTCATCAAGACCTGCTGTATAAACACAGCTCTAAATTCCAGGTAGCGGTCTGGCTATCTGGAAGTAGCCAGACTTGCATGTCTGTGAAGTATAAACTAGAATAGAGTTTGGATTTAGGTTAATTGTCTCTTGTTAAGAGCTTTATGTCACCCAGCCGGACAATATTTTAGTTTTTTCACACATTTAGATCTTTAGACTGTTGTTCTTTTGAATGAGATTTAACAGGTCGGCAGATCTCATTATGGCAGTGTTACCCAAACCGGTCCTCAAGGTCCTGCATGTTTTAGGTGCTTCCCTGCTTCAGCACACCTGATTTCAATTGATGGCTGATTAACCAGGTTCTACTGAACTGCAATAATCTGAATCAGGTGTGTTAATGCAGGGAGACATTTAAAACATGCAGGTCAGCGTGCCTTGAAGACCAGTGTTGGAAAACACTGCAATAGCGCACCAAACTTCAACAGAACTGTGTAATCATATTTAGGATCCATATTTAACTGCAGCAACATTGCTGCTATTCTTACAGTGGTCCACAAAAGTCAATCCCAATCTGGCCCTCTGACCCCCACCTGCCCTCACCCTGGCTCTTCAACGACTGATAGGTGGATTAGTGGTGGTTAAGATTTAGGAAGAGAGGAGGTGGAAAAGGAAGAGAGGCAGGACAGGGTGATGCCACTCCTCCTGCGCTATTCAAGGCCCAGAACCTGGGACAAAGTATGAGAATTGGAGCTGTTCAGAGGTGGGGCTGTGACCCTCACTATGTGGTCTTTATGGATTTACATATTAAATCTGGACATTGATCTGGCTTTAGCTTGAAGGTCTCATCAAAATCAAAGAAAATAGTAGCACCATGACTTTATAATAAATACAAATCTTCATCTTTTTTCACATTACTAATGAATAACAGATCAAATTGTTGGCTCTTGGTTTCCACCAATTTTCTGCACTAGAAGCTGATTTTAAAATCACTGATATTTGATTGAAGAAACCTAAAAGCCTTCATATCATTTAGGAAAAGAGATGCGAAAAGATTAAATCAAATTTCTGAATGAGGTTTTGCTCTTCTCTCCTTTGCAGCTACAACGGTGGCATCTGTGTTGATGGTGTGAATTGGTTCCGCTGCGAGTGTGCATCAGGATTTGCTGGACCAGATTGCCGCATCAGTGAGTTCATGGGAACCGAAGGGAGCTGGAGGCTGGGGTCAGGTGGGCTGGGGTGTTGGGAAGGGGGTCAGAGGTGAAGGGCCTTGGTAGGGGAGCCTGAGCCGATTGTTTCTGGGTGACAGATTTGGAAGCCTTTTAGGAAAACGGTGTTAACCTTTCCCCTCTGTGCTGAGCCGAGGTCAGAGCTTGTGTTGGTCGGGTACTCTCACAACGTCTCTGACTAGAAAGCTTTTCAGAGAAGATTTTGCAGAAGCAGAATTGTATCCATTTGGAGATTTTGAGACCAAACTGGTCTCAAAAGAAAGAAAACAATCTCCTTAAAGATTTTCAAATAAACATTAAAATACACCCAGGATTCAGATTTTTACAGCCTAGCATTTGACCTTCTACAAATGTAGAGTTTGACATGTTTTACTTGATCAAAAAATTACTAGTTCTTCTAAGTTTAAAATTCAAGTCTAATCCTGAGCTTATGTCTTTAAAAGCAACATTGACTTCATATTTCTGTGAATGTTCTACATGCTTGTTTCCATAGATGTAAATGAGTGTCAGTCGTCTCCCTGTGCTGAAGGCTCTACATGCATAGATGAGATCAGTGCCTACCGTTGTGTCTGCCCTCCTGGACAAACTGGACCTCAGTGTCAGCAGTGTAAGATAAATACATCTAAATCGTTTGTGTATTAATTTAAAATCAAGGCTAAAAACTAGTGGTGAGATATTGCAGTGTCTGTGATTAATGAATTGCATTTTTATGAAGAAGTACAATCCCAAGCAACATTCTCAATGAATTATGAATTGCTGCTGAATTATTAAATAAATAAGCATATGAGCTCAACATTATGTATTTCATGTCTTTATCATGTTTTTCATATTTTTCAACCATCAGATTGGTGCAGTGTTTTTTCTTTTCATTCAGATTTACAGTGTTTCAAGAACTCCTGATCATTCTTAAAGGTCTACAAGAGTATGGACCCTGGTCACTGACATTAGCATTAGCTGCTAAATGTTTAGCATTGAGATGCTATTTTATGCTTGAATAGCTTCACTGATGGGCTAACTCTTTTTAGCACAACTTATACACAACAATAGTCTTTCCCAGCGTCCCATCAGATCGGTTCAGAAGCAGCAACAAAACCCCAGTGGGCCCACAGATATAAAAGTTTTGGTTGTGGTACCAATGTAAAAAAAAAAAAAAAAAAAGGCAAGTAATTTTGTTAAAATATTTAACATGTTGTACAATATTTTTTAGACTATAAACCGCTACTTTTTTCCAACGCTTTGGAAAAACACGTTTGAAAAGTGTTTTTCCAACGCTTTGAATGCGACTTTTCTGTGGATTTTTTTTCAACCACCTCTGGATTCTTTATCAGGAAGTGAATCATTGGAAGTCAAAATTGGAAATCAAAGAAGAGAGTGCTGATTTTTATTTAGAACAAGTACATGCAAGCTGCGGGCATGACGGGGAAATTTCTTCAAATTCATACCCCCTCTTCATGGAAACAATACAAAGAAGTTCGTATGATGCTGCTGTTAAGTTGAGGGCTATCGATCTGGCAGTACAGATCGATAGCCGCTGCCCTTGAACTCGGCGTGAATGAAGCCATGGTTCGGCGTTGGAGACGCAGGGCTTCTTCCTTAATAGGAGATTTCTTAAGGCCCCCTGCTGCGTCCTTGTGGAAAACCAAGAGCGGCGGAGATACCAGCGGCTTATAACCTGGTTCGGCTTATATATGTACTGTATGTTTCCAGTTTAAAAAAAAAAAAAAAAACTTTGTGAGTGCAGCTTATAGTGAGATGCGCTCTATAATTCGAAAAATATGGTAATCTATTTAATTACTCAAGTAAAGGCGTTAAAGTGCCAGCCCAATTAAAAACCCATTTGCTTAAAGTTGCCTTTGACTAATAATCACTGGAATATAAATTAATTCAGGTCTGGATTACAACTTTTCATTACTTTTTGAGTCTTCTATAATATTTCTCTTTTTGTTTTGTTTATGTACTTTAACTTCATTGCTGCTAAAATGTGCTGTACAAATAAACTTGACTTTGCTCGCCACTGAAGTTTCATATTAAGGCTGCCTTCACAGGATTTGGTATGATACAGGTACAACGTAGATGTCCTTGCAGATCCTTGGTAAAGTCTTGGTGAGGTTTTCAATACTTTTGCAGCAGGGTTGTTTATGAAGTTTTGTGATATTTCCATGCTCTAAAAGAATGTTATTGTGCAATGACAATATAGATTGATTATTTTAAAGAAGTTCATATTTGAGAATCATTTGTAGTGAGTTGCATCTTAATAAAGCTGCTTTTTATCTTTTCAGTCATGAGACTTGGAAAGTCATGCCGCCATGCTGGCCTGCAGTATCCTCACAGCAGTCACTGGGAGGAGGACTGTAACACCTGTCAGTGTGTCAATGGCGAAGTTCACTGCTCCAAGGTTTCACTGATGAACCAGATTTTTTCCACATACATAGGCTGAGAGCAATTACTGATCCACTTTAAATATTTGAGGTATGTACTAAATCCCTCTAACTGTCCACTTCCAGGTGAAGTGCGGCCGTCGCCCCTGCATCCTCCCAAATGCTGTTTTGCCTTCAGTCACCAGCCATCGGCCCTGTTCTGGAGGCCTTGAATGTGTGAAGCATCCGCTCCTCACATGCCTGTCTCCACCATGTCATCAGTGGGGCGTGTGCTCAACACCTGACCCTCCCACTCCTGAGCATACCCAGTGTGAGCCCCATAGTGGCTACCTGGACAACAGCTGTGCTCACATCACTCTCATCTTTAACAGGGACAAAGTGCCACAGGTACTCATATGTAGAGGTGGTAGATGTTTTGGAAAGCATTAATCAGAAAAACACCCAGTAGACAAGGATTGCCAAAATAATCTATATTGAGACATAATTAATGCTGAAAATATGAATGACTCCAAGATACTCATCAAAACAGATATAAACTGAACCATTTTCAAGATATTGGCCTTCTTCAGACACCAGCACTGTAATAACAGATCCTTAGAGTCTCCCTTCCCTACTAGAGGTTCACCTGCAGATTAAAGGCTCAGAATAAAACTAGTGGTGTGCCGGTATCAGCATCAAGGACTCCTGCAAACCGATACTCCAGACTGATAACACTGTTCTGCTGGACTTTCCTCCTGTGGATCACTATGATGAAGAGGCTAAACCACACTCCATACCAGGTGGTGGTGGTAATACATCAATAAGTTATTTGCTGATTCTCCAAAAAACAGAGAAGTTAGACAGTAGAAGGGGTGTAAATGTCCATAGGTTCCTGGAAAAGGTTGCACTAGACCTTTTGTCGTCCATCATTTAAAAAACGGTGTAAAAGAATTCAAGTCTAATCTAATTAATCTAATTTTACCATGAATTTTTGAAATGATAATAACACCATTTAATTGCATTTAATTTTCATTAAATTTAATGCAATTTAATTTAATTAAATGGAATCTGAACAGATAATCCACATCATGTTACCATCACACTGGATACATTTAACTTTTCTCTGCAAACAAAGTTTCAAACAAAGTTTTGAAATCAGGCTTTCGTTCTTAGACCATCATTAGTGTAAGCAGCGTAACTTCTAACTTTTTAGATTTGATCATCTCTGATGTGTGATTAATTGGAGTGGAGCTGCTGCACATTTATTTTGCTGCGCACTGCGCTTGTTAGTCTGATGGACGTCTGCTCTTTGATTTCTGTCCTTCTTCTACTCCATAAGCTACCTACTGCTCTATTTAGACTCTAGCAAGTCACAACTTGATCATGTATTCTTTTAGTCTTCTTTGTGTATTTAATGTCAGTTTATAAAATGCACCACAGAAGCCGGACCCACCATCAGGCTAATAATTTTAGCTCGACTGACCCGGATTTCCTAATCTGAAACCATTGTAATTTAGAGACTTTGACAATGTTATTACTAATCTACCTACTTTGTCTGTGTGTGTGTGGGGCTGTGCGTGTGTGTGTGTGTGTGTGTGTGGCAGGGCACTGCTGTAGAGAACATCTGCTCTGAGCTGAGGTACCTCCCTGTGACTCAGATGCTGGCTGTGGACCGAACACTGATCATCCTCTGTGACTTGTCCTACTATACAAGAAATGCTGTGGAGGTTGCCATGGTAATTCCTACACATACTTACCCTAACACTTATATTTTCACTATTCAGCCAAATATGAGATGTTTGTTAAAATGCTTCATATGTAAGCTAAATAATGACTGCCAAAAAAAAAACATATGAATTTTACATTTTAAACTTGAGATGCACCAAACAGAATCAAGTGACTAAATTGGCTAGTTTGTGTTTTAAGTTTCAACCTACTGATGCTGATTTACCTATAAAATCAACATTAATATAAGATTAGTCTTCAAATAAATTCTTTCCAGCCTTCCTACTCCAGTGGTGGCATTTTTTTCATTTGTGTTGTGGCAGCAGAAGCAGCAGTACACAATCTGTGTATGAGAGCAGTTACAGTGAAACAGGACTTAGTTATAAGCAATTAGCACAGGTAGCACAGCTGGCTAAATGTGGATTCTGAATTTACTTAAATAAGGGATAAAATAAATGTACAATGTCCTACTTTTACTATGCTTCTTAAACAAACATTGCTTAGCTTGCCACTAAAGAATTTCCAGAAAAATGAGGGCAAACATTAGAGCAAGTCTTGATGTCCATCCATCCATTTTCTGTACACCGTTGTCCCCAGTGGGGTCAGGAGGGGTGCTGGTGCCTATCTGCAGCGAACGTTTTGGGTGAGAGGTGGGGTCACCCTGGACCGGTCTCCAGTCTGTCTAGGATGTTGATGTCATCCTCCTTTAATTAGATTTACAAAATCCAAAAGAAATAAGAGCAACAGCCAGGAGAATACATTTAGTTTCAGCAACTTCTGGATGAAATATCTATTTTTCTTGGAAACACCTTAGAAATTAAAATGTCATATCTCTGATATGTTCTCTTTTTTTTCTCCTTAGAATCATTGCTTCTTAGCAATTGCACCAATCACAGATTTTGTAGATCTGCTGATATGGATTTTGTCTCTATCTATGAATAACAAAAGACTTATTTTTGTTTTCGTTATAAAAACAGAAATGTGTTAGCATAAGTTATTTTTGTAAAATAAAGCAATGTTTTTCTTCAAAAACTAGCCAGATAGGAGTTTTTCTGTCGCAACTTGTCAGTCATTATGCATATCACAAGAACTTTACTGTCATAGGTTCAACTTCCTGCTCTCTGCTGAAGTCTCAGCATATTTAAAAGCAGTAGCTGGAAAAAAGAAAACAGTCCTTAGACCACAGTAGGAAACCTAGCTGCTTTTCTCTGAGTTTTCTTTATTCAGTAGCAACTTCCAAACTGAGGAGCACACTCATTCATCAGCTGGTCACCAATTACAACTGGTAAAAGCCGATTCCAGCCAGCAACAGATTTCCAGTTCATCTCTGTATTTTTGTTTACTGTTATGTGTTTTTCTCCTGGTCCATCTCTCTTGGCCATCTAGACTTGAGAGAAATCAGCAATTTTGGAGCTTAACCCACTTAAAGAGGGGATTAGCTCTGAAGGAAGGCAGCTTTGAGAAACTGGTGTAGGAAAGGGAGTGGCGAGCCTGATCCACTGCAATGTTTTGCAAAAAACATAACAGATGGATGAATACTCGTGGTTGATGTGGGCTCCTGTTGCACCAGAATGTTAGCAGTTCAAGGCTTCTTTTAATAAGCAACTACAAGTCAGAATTTATGTCAAATGTCTGTGCAGTAGATAGAGGAATGATGCACAGACACTTTTTATGAAGGTTTATGTAATACTGTATATAAATAAAATTGAATATTTTCACTCAAACCCCAGGCAGATTTAGATTTTACATTATCTTCTTTGTTCTTTTATTGAAAATAATACAGGCAATTATTATTTTTATTTACATTTGTACAAAAAAAATTGAAGTCCAAACTTTTCCATATCTTTGCTGGCTATAACAATAATAAAATGCTTAATTGCTCACAGTTTGTCTCCACTAAAATCTCTGTAGCTCAGAAGGTCTTCTTGCTATCTCCCTAATCTTTTCTTCTGTCCATAGACTCTCTGTCAGGTTGAAGTTGGGATTCTGGCCAGGCCAATCCAAACATGTTATTTCACTGCATTAGCAGTTTTAGCCTCTGCTGCCCCATTCAGCCCCATTTTCAATATCTTTACTCTATGTGTGATTCCTAGTTTTCTTCAGTAGATTGTAAAAATCTTGTCTTGTTTTGATGAACCCAGTGTTCATCAAAACAAGACAAGTTGGCTTTGATGAACTCTGGACCAAATTGATGAATGTATGGCCACACAGCCAGCTGCAGCACAACCCAATGTAGTGACGGCTATCTGTGTAAAATTCAGTCAATCAGCCACTGGTATACAACGTTACAACCTCTATTAATGGGCATTTTGCTATAACGTTAAAATCCCTTATTATCAGTTTGTATTGCTGACATCAGTAATAGTTAGCCCGCTCACTGAACAGGGACACTGTTAAGTTATCTGTGTTTTTTCTCTGCTAGTTGAAAATAGAAACAGCAAATCCTTTGGATTTCTTTCTTCCCAGTAGATTCTTGGTGTTTTTATTGAACCCAGTGTCAGTTTCTGTCAGATAGAGCCAGATCAGCAGGGCTCAGAGGTGTGGGAATGAACTGCTAATTTCCTGAAAAGAAATAAAGAATGCTGTTTTTTTTACCCGATCAAACAAAGAGCACAACCACACTTTTCTCTATTGCTTGGATCAATTCAACTACACAAAACTAAGCTAATCCTCCTTGTTCTCCATAGCGGTTTTACCCACAGCACCTTATTATGCAATTAACGCCACCTCTGCTCTCAGCAGGGAATGGAAAGAGCTCCAAAACCTGCCAGATGTCAGGAGTAGAATCTCCTCTGTTCAGACAGATGAATGTGATTTTCCTTCTCTTCTTCTGTTTCTCTTTGTTGTATTACATATCCTCTGGCAAAATGTTGACCATTTTAAAGTAGGCTTGTGTGTACACACTAATTATGTTTACACACCGTTTTTTTGTTCCAGCAGAAAATATTCCTGGACTAGGGCTTATGTGTTTTTTTTTGGGGGGGGCGGGTGGTTCTGACTGCTACAAAATCAAAAGTTAAACATAGGTGGCTGACCTTTCATAAATAGTTAACTTTTTTTCAATGTGACCAACTAGATTCTTCTGCATTATAATTTGAACAATATTTAATTTGAATTGAGTTGGGTTCCATATAATTGAATGTGAGGAAGTTACAAACCACTAATTAAACCCAATTTAATTATTGGTTGGGACAATAAACAGGGATATTTCCTAAGAGCACTTTTGGAGGTTTTGGCAAAATTACAGTGAAATGCAACGTAAAATGTACAGAAACTTATCAGAGCAAAGTATACTGAATAATTGGTAATTATTGCATTTACATTTCATGGCTAATAGTCAAATTCATAGTAATATTAATTATTACCACAATGTCCCTTATTATTCTTTTAATGTGTTCAAACTGCAGGAAAAATGACAAGTGGCAAGTGACAAGTATTTTAATGTTGTTTAGATATGAGTCTGGTTCAGTGTCACTCATCTAATCCCTGCTACAAAACCTTTACAATTTTAATTTTTTTTTAAGTCTCTAAATAAAAAGTTTCAATTAGTAACTCCACTTAATAGAATTTCTCATAAACATTGATTTTATCCAGTAGGTAGAAATAATTAATATCTGGTAAGTATCATAAATTAAACTTAAAACTCAAAAGCACCATGGTTTTTATAGAGAAATACTGACTGTAAAGGTTGAACATTGAAGATGGTAGGAAATAAAAGCATGCTTTCTTTTTTTTTTTATCTACCATCAGCTCCTCTCCTCTCAGCTCCCACATTTCCAGTGGCTGTCAGCCACTGAAAATGCTCAGCCCCTTGCTCCCATTTAAAGCTTATGGTAATGAGAAGACTTTAAGAGGACTAAATATAATTGAAATATTTGTTACCTTTGACAAAAAAGGCTTAAGTCTATCAAAGCAGAACTAGAAGCAAGTATGGAGAAGCAGCATTCAGCTTCTAAGCACTACAAATCTGGAACAAACTTCTGGAAAATTGTTTAACAACTGAAACCCTGAGTTCCTTTAAAGCTAGACTAAAAACCTAACTGCTTAGAGTTGCTTTTGAACATTAATATATGAAACACTGACCAACATTTTGATGCGTAATGACAGCACTTGGCAAAATGTAATGTTTCAATTGATTAATTTTTTTGTCAATAAAAATGTGATAAAATGTGCTTTATGATGTAAAGCTCTTTGAATTGCATTGTTTCTAAAATATGCTAGACAAATAAACTTGATTGAAATGTAGCCAGTTTTGCTAGTTTTGATTTACAAGGAATAATGAGGCAGTTTATTGTGATTCAGCCCAAGAAATGAAATGTACAAACTGCGGTCTGATTTTTATTGTTAATGTGTCTCATTCTATTGTGTCTCAGCAGTGAAAGTAAATAAAATGTGTTACATCTCTTTTGCTTAAAAGTGGACATATGATGCTCTTAAATCCTTTGTATTTACACCCTGACCATCCATGCCATTTGCAGAAAATGAGAAATGGTCAAAATAATGAAAAAGATGCAGTGCTTTCAGACCTCAAATAATGCAAAGAAAACAAGTTCATATTCACTTAGAAACAACGATACTTATGTTTTATCTCAGGAAGAGTTCAGAAATCAAATGGTTTTCATGGTTATTCCACCATATTCATCAAATGACCAATGACCAGACCGCTGGTCATTTATGCAATCCAATGACAGCATAAAAATAATCAAATTCAGTAATTACACCCAAGTTATTAAAAACTGTTTTATGTCTTTCTTTATGTCTCCTTCTCTGCAGTCTTTTGAAATGGATGGACAATTGAAGGACAGTGACTGTGGCTATATCCAGAATGCAGCAGCTGTCATTACTAGTGCATTGTCCAAATACCACAACAGCACCATCCTTCAAGCTGTAGTGGAGGCCAGAGTGGAGATGCAGGCTGAATGTCGAGCTGAAGGTGAGTCCAACTTTAATGGCAAAACTGATTTTTTTCTTCATTCTGCTCCTCATCAGTGGCAGCAACTGGGTTATGGCAGAGTTTTCTGTACAAGCCACAGGTCCTGGGTGTTAAAGAAATCAAAGATAAAATGATTCTTGTTGGAAGATTAATGGTGATGTGATATTTTTGGACTATTGAAAATAGGAAAAAACATGGAAAAGGGGTGTGCTGTGGTGGCGCAGGGGTTTAGACGCCTCACGTTTGGAGGCCTTAGTCCTCGACGCGGATGTCGCTGGTTCGACTCCCGGTCCCGGCGACCTTTTGCCGCATGTCTCCTTCCCCCCTTCCTGTCAACCTACTGTCACAAAAAAATACGAGCCACTAGTGCCGCAAAAACTCTTTGGCGAAAAAAATGGTAAAAAAAAAAAACTGTGAACCCAGCACTGTGATATGAACCAAACCATTAATAGAAACACTTACTTACATGATTATAATTAGAAGTTTTAGTGCGTGAATAGCTGCTTCATTGACTTATTGGCAATTCAACAGTAATTTCACTGTCTGGCTGCAACTCTACTGACTTCACTGACAAAGCCAGCTTATTAACCACTGCGGTAGAAGGACATTTTTCTTGTCAGTGTGAGGAGCTATTCACCAGCTCTCTGCATAGTGAAAAAAGTGATATGAGCAGTTTGTTTTCAGTGGGCATATTAGCAAACATTTTTAAGAAACAGTATGTCAAAATAAGTAATCAGAAGAAGTAATGAAAGAGCTTTTAACATTAACTATATCTGTTGGTTAAACATTTAGGTAACTTGGAGCATTTTAGATGATGGAATTCTCTTTTGAAGTATGTCAGAAGTTTGAATCTAAATCACAAAAGTTGCTTCTATAGACTTTTATAAGTTCTTCCATAAAACAGTCAACTGATAAAGTCTGAAATTTGACTCGTTCACTAGAAGAAATGTCAGCTGACTTGTAACAATTCTTTTATTAAGCTAAAAAGTTATGCTTGCTACTGTAAAATATGTTTTTGCTATACTAAACTGCAAAAGAGGAAATTGTGCCTTTAAACAGAAATACATACTCGAATGCATTAATATTTAATGTTTTAAGTGTGTTATTTTAGTTCAATTCTAAAATTAAGCTCTGTATTGTTTTTTCCATTGATGAAAATAATGCATTTACATACATTTGAAACTTGTAAATGTAAACAACTTATTTATTTGGTTTAAAAATATATTTTGTTTTTAAATGTTTTTTTGTTTTTTTTTACCAAAACATCAAGTTGTCTGACAACACTTTAATGACTCCAGTACTTTGAAATATTCTGGTTTGGAGCATTCTGGGATGGTAGTTAAAACTACACAGTGATTTGGTTCTTCAATGCTGCACCTGGTTAACAATTAGCCTCTAATAACCTTAAATTCAGCATCTGCTCCTGAGCTTCTTAAGGCCTTTTGTCATTTTTGAATCAAACTGGACTGCATTTGATCATCTCTTGATCAAAATCCCAAATACTTTGTGATTAAAACTGAACTGAAACAAAGATTAATATAAAGGTCAGAGTTTGTGATTTTCAAACCTTTACTCTATTTGTAACCAAAAAGTTAAGGATGCGTTTTAGTTTTCTTAACAATATAGTTAAAATCTCATCTGCCTGCAAATAGAGTGTATTTTTATATCCCTAATTGCATGTAGATAAATGTGCAAAGCAACATTTTAAGTCAACCTCTAATTCTAAAATGTTTTGTATTATTCTTGTTCAGGTTATTTAGTCCCTGTGCTTGGAGTTGTCTTCAGCCTCCTCTGGGTCTTCTGCCTTGTTGTCTGTGTTTGGTGGACCCGTAAAAGAAAGAAAGAGCGAGAGAGAGCCGCCCTGTCCGAAGACACCACCGTTAACAACCAGCTGGAGCCCCTGCGGAGCAATACCTCAAAGGACAACCGAGACAAAGACATTCAGTATGAATGCAAGAAATTAATAGGCCCCTCCGATAGGACGTGTGATGAGGCTGATGAGGAGGAGCAGCAGCTGGAGGAAGACGAGGAGATGGTCTTAGGCTTGGGGGACAAGTGTTTGTCTCACAAGTGTCCCATAGTGGGAGCTCAGGACAGGAGCACCATCATAAAGGCAGAGGTGATGTGCACGACGCGCAGCGGTCCAGTGAAGGCACCGCATCGGACGGCATACAGCCCCAAAGACAACCGATGTAAAAACCTGAATGCAGCCAATTTTAGCGAGGACATTACAGACCTTTGTGTGTGAACAAATAACAAATTCAGCTTCACAGACTTTAAAACTTTTGCACCACAAATGAAGACTGCAGATGCTTTCATTTTCTATTGAGTTTATAATGCCTTATTTAAGTCTTTTATTTGCAGCTGGAGGTTTTTTTAAATCATGAAAGAAACTTAAAAAGTGGCATGAAAAAATCAAGAGCTTCAGGGATTCTGGAGTCCACAAGCTTCTCTTTCTGTTTCAAACCTTACAGGGAAGCTGAAGCTTTTTGTTTTTATCATTATGGTGAACATTTATGGCTGACTGCTGTTTACCTTCAGCCCAAACCCTGACATTTAAAAAAGATTTACATTGTGTGCAAGCTGGCATATTAACCTGGCTGACTGATGCATAGAATAGCTTTTTTTCTCTATTCTTTTTTTGTTCTATTTTTGTTGAAGCTTGAAATTTCTTGCATTTGCCCTTTTAAAATGAGAATTGTCTCCTGTACACAGTGATCTTTCAGTATTTCTTTTTTAATTAAAGTGCCTTGAATTGCTAACTTCTCCCTTCTTTACAATAGAAGATTCTTAATACATATAAAGGGAAAGTGGCTATAATCACAAACTTCTTGCCTCTAATGTTTGTTTTATTGTGATGTACAGAACCCTTGTAAATAGGACAGAAATTACTGTGTATATTTGATTTTAGTAAGTTAAGAGATTATTTGTATTACAGTAATTTTAAAGAATAAGGCTTCCTGTATGTTTGGATTTTTATGTCATTCCGTTTATTAATGGCAGATTTTATTTGAATCATTTTCAGATTTTGTTAATTCTCAAACCTAATTATTAATACAGAATTGTTTAAAGAGTATTTGTTCCTCTAATTAAATGCTGCATTTGAAGAGTTACCTTGTTTTAGCCCTGTGAATGGTTGGACAAGCTACTTTTCATATTTAGTTTTGGCATATTTGAGCTATCAAAGTGATATCTGTGTTTTTTTCATCCCTTCCTGAATCCTTGTTTCCAAAAGTACATTTTGGTCTTTAAAAAAAAAGAAAACATTGAAGACATTGTATAGGTTGTTACTGTTCTATCACTGGTCCCAATATTACTGTATTCTTGCTATGATCTTAAGACAAAAACCTAACCATGGCCAACATTAAAGAAAAATAGATCAATGTCCTTGTTTAGTACAAGGTCAAGCTCTGAATTTCCTTGTTTTATCCTATGAGTCTAAAGTATTGTTTTTGAACAGCATAACAACCTGTAGGCCTTCTGATTGAAACAGTTCACTATTCATGACAGACGTGTTACACTCATGTTGCTCTTTAGCCGAATCCAGATCAAATCATGCATGTTGTGCTCCCAATTCTAAACACACTCTCAGAAGACAAGTAATGTGAATTTTAGACACTTATCATTCGCTTAGCAGACATAATGACCCACAACTGACTATGCACAGATTAGATATTGTTGGTAGAGCCTCCCCCATTACCCATTTCATGCTTTTGTTATTGTCTTCCTGTATCTTAAAATAGATGCAACAGGAAATGCATAATGGAAAAGGCTTCAATCCCCACAGCTAAGAAAAGTGGAGGCAGCATCATGATGTGGGGATAGTGTCAAGTAGGGAGAAGAAAGTAAGTCAGGACTGATGAGAAGATAGATCAGAATATTAACTCCTGTGGACTTTGGCTGCATTGTTCTGCTGCATGTTGTCTTTTTAGATTACTGGACTGAAATTGACACAAAAATGTTACATGTACCAGCAAAGGTTGGCTCTTCGATGCATTTGATTTCTATTTTCAGTTCACACTTCATGGGTCACAGTCTCTCTTTAGCCTCGTCATGTTCTAGGTTCAGATCTACAGTTTTACAGTCTGTTGACAGTGTAATCACTATAGAGTGTTAGGGTGCCTGATAGTGAAGTGGCCTTTAGCAACATCCTCATTGCAGGCTTCATGGTAGGAATGGGAAAGTTCATACTGTAGGCATGAGTTTCTTCTTATCGTTTGTTTTCCTGGTTTTATGAAGGGAACAAGTTGTATAATCCTTGATGTTCCCTCTTTTGAGTGTTTACGAGGTAACGTTAAATATTGTCAATATTTGTGTATGAAATTGATTTAAAAAAAACATTTTTGTTAATGGTGATGAAAGACAACCTACGCTCAATTTCTGACTGTAAAATGTACTATGTGTTAGCCCTGGAAGAGGAACTGAATGTGCAGAATGTTTTTATGATTTTGTACAAAATTTTGGAAAACTCTTGGTTTGTTAGTTGGCTTCTTTTTTCTCAGAAAAATCCTATTTATTAAAGTATTTTATACCAAAAATGATTTTGTTGAGTCTTTATTGATGACTCATCATTTCCTCTTGTGGATAATGTTGCTGTGCATTTGATACTTTTATACATGCAAATCTAAAAAACTTGTAGCACTATTAAATAAAATAAGAGAAAAATAAAAAAGCTTTAACCATTTTTTTTTTATCATAACATGTTTGTTTAGCTGTTGAAGATCTGAAGATGTTAAAGGCATTATAAATAAAATCTTTTATTATTACTACTACTACTATTATAGTTTATTTTCTTCTGTGTTTATCCATTCCAGAATTCACATTTTATCAAAAAACTTAGAATGTTAAAATCTTATCTGTCAGTGGCATTTGCTTTGCAGACATAATCAGTTATTACAAAACTATGTATATCAACCATGGCCAACATTAAGTCTCCAGAAATGTCCAAACAGCCCGTTCTACTTTTGTCCAATCAGAGTTTTAAGACTCAATAAAAAGCATGTGCTTGTGCTGAGAAGATGATAATGAAGATAGTTTTCAGTTGCCTTCAGGTTTATTGAGTAAGGAAAATCACTGTTTGGGATCTTGTCCAGTATGACATTTGCATATGCAACCATTAATCCCTTGTCTACTTTAGTGCCAAGCCAATGAGGTGAGTTATTTGTGTGACTCCAACTGTCCTTATAATGACACTGTGGGAAATGATTAACAATAGACAGCCCTGCATAAAAAGCCTCTGGCAGCTGTGATGGATATCCTCAATGCTCAGTGGGACATTATGTGCCATGCTGGGAGTTCATTAGCCCAACAGTTGTTTTGGGAAGAATGGGAAATGTGCTTGGAATCCTGGATGGTGCAGTGTTTGGGTCACATGCACATACAGTGCACCACACTCACTGACCTACTTGGAGAGTAGTACAATGAAGGTGTGTGAGTTGAGAGAGAGAGGAAGCCGTGATGGTATTAGGATCACATGTCGCCCAACAATACAGCCTGTAAACTGATCCAGAGATGCAGACCAATATCTATTTAAATCCATTTTGGGATTTTAAACCCGACTAGCACTTCCTGGTCCTAGTATTTCTCTTCTGTATTTTACTAGTTTGGTCCTAAGAAGTTTAGAGTGAAAATTAAATAAGTTCCAAATCATAACTACATGGTTTTTGTATTCGAGTCTACTTATTTTTAACTTGTAACCTATAGTACCATTAGTGCCATTCCATGAAGCAGCAGACAAGTCCCACACTAAATGCAGCTGCTCAATGGGAACATTTCACTGTATAAAGACAGAACTGAGATTACGGTGGCATTTTAATCTGAGCAGCAACAGATGCCACAGAATGTGCAGAAAAAGAAAAATTTAAAAAATCACCCCCTGAAAGCTTTTCACATTTGATCAAGTTTTAAACACAGATTTTGCTGTATTTTAATGAAAAAGGATCTGACATCTGACAACCTTTGTAGTTTTAGTGTGTTGCTCAGGAAGAACGAGGAAAGGCAGCTTTGCTGGTGAGTGAGAAAACAATCTGGTGTCTGCTTCAGTGGTTCTGCTTCTCAATATGATCCTCCTCATTGATGTTGATGAACTTCAACAGGGAATTACCTGCTGACCATGGTCTGTAGTGGAGGAACTTAAAGCACACGCACACACACACACACACACACACACACACACACACACACACACACACACACACACACACATATATCCCTAAAACATATCTGTGGATATGAGACATCAGCACTGGTCCCATGCATGTGTCAGGGATACACAGGTGTCTGTATTTTATTTAGTTTCTTTTGTGTTTGTGACAGACTTTGCAAAGGCACCTTGGCACAATCTCAGGTGCAAAGGTCCAACTATGATTGTGCATAATATTAGGTGCACAAAGATGGGTTATCATAGGTCCTTCCACTCAGCAGTTGTTGGAATTTAGAACCAGCACTGCTCCCAACAACTTACATCCCTGCTGTTATTTGCAAAGTTTTTTCATAATTTTGTGAGTAGCCTGTTTGTGTTAGCACAAATATTATGAACTTTTTATGTTTTCTTTTTAACTATAACCTTTAATAGAAACAGAAACTCTAGCGAATTATCCTACTTAGTGCACATTCCTTTGAATCTGCATATGCTGTTTTCAATAACTACAGATTTTTCTTATGTTGTAAACTAGATTTAGCTTACAGTCTTGTGTTCATACTTTATTATATTTTATCTTAGCATGAAATTGCATGCTTTAATTTGCTTTTTGCTTTGATGCTAGCACAAGGGAATTTCACTACTGTGATACAAAAAAGGATATTTCTATTCTACTCCAATATAATCTAATGTATTTATTCTTAAACCATGTGAACAGATCACAACTTATCAGAAAGACAATTTTATCCAGTTCAGAACACATGGGATGATGAACATCCTACACACTTTTCAGTCGCAGGTGAATAGGTGGGGTGAAAAATATTCTTCAATAAATTAGGCAGCGTATTTGAGTTCATGTATGATGGTGAGGTATATGATCAAGTCAAATTTATTTGTAGAGCCTATTTTAGCAGTAAGGCAGTTCACAGTTCTTTACATCATAAAAAAATCAAAGAGTCACTAACTATGAAGCAAACAATAAACATCACATTTTGTCAAATGCCACCATCAGAATCATCAAATCACACCACAAATTAGATCAACCTTCTGGGAAAGAACTTAATCATCACCATTCCAACATATTTCATTTATCAAGTTCCTTGTTGCCAAGATGGATAATTGCTTTTATAATGCTTGGTTAAAACTAGCTAAATGGAGTAATGAGTAATGATTGCACCCTTACTGAGTTGACATTTGTCTTCTTGGATAATTTGTATCACCATCACTGGTCATCTCTTGGGTGATACAATGCAAGCCTTGTTTTATGTTAAACTAATTGTAGTCTCCTTATTCTATTAAGACAGATCCCTTCAGTCAGTCCTACTGAGAGGACTGACTGTCCATAGCGAATATGTTGAGCAACAACTGATTGGCCAGGCTTTGAATTGGTTGGCTGAAATGTATTGTACACTGGTGTGCTTTAAAGTCCCATAGCAACTGAAGTTAAAACACATTTCAGATTAAAGAATATATAGTTCCCACAAGTGATCATCTTGGTAGGCAAGTGCAGAATGAACAGCGGATGAATCATGGCTTTGACACCAACAAAAAAAAGTATATTGTCCCTCTTGACGAATATCTAAGAGAGATATAGATCAACAAAATCGCTGTTGTCTGTATCAACCCACATGAAACAGATAATGAAAACATGCCAGACAATGTGGACAAGCTGCCTCCACTCTCCTATTGTGACATAGTTCTAGTGAACATGGAGAGCGTGTACACCATGGAGGAGCTTCACGGCCTGAAGTCCATGGATGCAAAGAATCAGTTTTTCAACGGCTTTGTAAAGTTGATCTGAGTTATTCATAAGAATAACAAGGTTGTGGTGACTGGCAGAGTAAGTACATGTAGTAACATGCAAAGACTACATTAGTCAGTTATCAAACCTGGACTTAAAATATGCTGGCAGACAGCAAAGGAAGGTCAGTTGTATTACTACTGATCTGATCCCACCCACCCAGTTCACAAATTGTTTGTACCGCTGCCATCTGGAAACAGTACAAGCACTTAATATGCACAACTAGAAAGGAAAAACTTTTCCCCAAGAGATGTAAAATCCATCTGTCCACCTTCCATCCCCTCTGACCATCTGCAGACACACTCACACCCATTGTGACTGATTGAGATAATTTATTTATTTATTCATTATTGAGGTTAACACTACAATTTTGTTATGTTTTCAAAACAATGACATTTAAGCTGCAAGCTTTAATTAAAGAGGAAAAATTAAAGTAGCAAGTGTTCATTTGGGCTCATGGCAATCACAGAAGCTTCAGTACCTCTACCTCAGGCCTGTTGTAGACGCTGTCACATCATTAACTCCATAATACATAACGTAGGGGGCGCACTGGAGTCAAATTCCAATATCGGCCTCTTTAGAGGTTAACAAAGGTCGTTTATTTTCAGTTTGGTGCCAGTCAGATGATTCATGTGTAATTTGGAGCCAACAATATGCCAACAATGGTGAGGGACAGACCTTTGCAGCTAAGCACTGCAGTAATGGAGGCCTTTTGGAGGCCTTAACATGTTCAAAAACTCACCAAACTTCACCAAAATTTTTGGATTCCAATGGAATCAAAAGTGGTCATGATGCTCTACGGCAACCCCCAGTAGTGGGATGTAATGAAATACTTCATTAATGTACACTTAGGTACATTTTTCGTGTATCTGTACTTTACTGAAGTAGATAGACATAGGTAAATTACTGATAAAGTGGTTTATTGTTAAAGACAATAACTTCTGTCATTTAAAAAATACATAAAGTCTTTTCTCTAACTGTCAGAATTGGTATTTTCCCTCCAATATTACAGAATTATAAAAACCACAAAGCCAAAGTTGAACTCTCAGTTCCTGAAACTGAAATTTACTCATAATCACAAGGACCAGATCTGAAACGCCATATTTATGCATTTGAACTGTAACTCTTTTGTTTTTCTACTTTTTCTAAATACTGTTGTATTGTTGTTGTTGTTGTTTTTTTTATTATGTTTTTTGTTCTAATTTTGAAGCATTTTATGATTTTTATTTGTGAAAAGGGATTTACAAATACAATTTACTTACTGATGGAAATTTAACAGCAGACATTTGCAGGGCTAATTCTCACCAGGAATCTGACAGAGTAGTTGTTGACATTCCAGTACAATGTAAAGAGTATCCTCATACACTAGCTCAGTCAAGGGTAAGGAAAGAAAGGCACAGAGTGCTCACAGAGAGACCACACCTCAGCCAGCCTGATAGCAGGAAGCCCTCTGACTCCTCCCAAGGTTAGGGCCACGTCCACATGTTCAAGCGGAGATGAAAGGCTTCTGGTAGGAAGATTTGCTGGTGCCAATAGCAACCGCCTGCCAAGGGAGCCTTTCTTAACATATTCCTCCAGATGTTACCAATACCAAACCTTCACCCTCCCTAGAGACAAGGAGTAGCCTCACTTTGAGTACTTCACTTCAAAGCGTAGAGAAAGACTCAAAACAATGAGCATTTCCAGGAAAGACTGCTGTGAGTTTGTGTGTGCTTATACATGCTACATTTAAAGAACCAAAAAACACTTTCACACCATAAAGGAAGCCTTTTATTGGAAGTGAGGACATTTTCCTGGTCCTCACTTTTTTATCTATCTTTTTTTTACAATTCTACTGAGTTCTGCTCATTAAGTTTGTACGTTTGATATGAATCGATGTTTAAAAGTGGGGTTAGGCATATGTTAAGGTTAGAGTGTTAGCATTGGGCATAAATGCATAAATGCAATTACCAAAATGAATTATTCAGCAAACCAAACATTTTGATATAACTGTCAAGGTTGCTATTTGAAAGAACCCAAAATATAAGTCATATTTGTTCATTTTTACTTTGCTCTGCATTATTATAACCACTCACATGTTAGCTATCTTCTTGGGGAATCTTCAACACAAGAAAGTGACAAACTGTGTCCAAAACTTTAACCACTATTGGATTCTGTTTTGTTATCCTGGTTCTATGAAGATCTAGTTTAAGCATCTGAATGTGAGCGTTCACCGCTCAGCACATTCCCTCATATGGCAGCCTCTCAATGGCCAGAACAGCTGCAAACGTTTTCTGAATTTCACAATATTCCAGGTAACCACTGACTCCAAAAAGCAGAAATTCTACTACTAAAATCCAGTTATGTACACATCTTCAACATCTTTGACTGACAATATAGACAGACATGTTAGGAAACCAAATGTCTCCAGCTGCATATATCCTGACGGCTTTCCTTTGCTCAGTCTTCTCGTCAAGAAAATTTGATCCTTTGCGTTGAGTGAACAGCTGACCAGATCCATGATTTGCAATTCGGAAAATATGCAAAGAGAGGCTCTGAAAAGAATAGTCCTGGTCTCAAGAAAAAAAGTAGGGCAGATAAGGGCGGAAGAAGGGGAGAAGAAAAAAAAGCATCCAGGAGTAGGAAGAGAAAACATTACTTCTAGACTCTAGTCAGGATTGACCAGGAGGCATGGAGAACTCATGAAGTACCTTTTCAGGGGTGAACCGTGTGACTGGAGGAGCCTCTGAAGTCTGGTTAACAAGACATTGGAACCCATGGATAAAACTTGGAGAGTGGTGCCGGGGCCAGTGGAACCCTTAGGGAAACCTTGGAGGAACCTGAGGAATAGTTCTGAAACTGCTGCAACTCTCAGAGAAATCCAGGAGAACAACACTGAGGCCTCTGGAACACTTGAAGGAAATCTGGATAGAGCTCATTAGACAAGACATAAATGCTGGAAGGACACTCTCTGAAGCAAGAAAATAGGAGATGGAGCTGAGCCCATCTGTGTCAGGGTCTTGGGTTGATTGAGTTTGCTTTGGGTTTTGTAATTTGTGTTCCCTATGTCTTTCTATTAGTTCTGCATTGTTTCTGTCATTACTTTAGTTCCTTCTTAGTGATTCTAGTTATGTTTATTTCTTGTACCTAGTCCTTTCTTACTCTACTTTTCATCATGTTTCTTAGGTCTAGCTTTTCTTTAGTGTTAGATTTATTTCCTAAATACTCTCCCTCACCCCTGTGCCACTCTCTCTCTCTCTCTCTCTCTCTCTCTCTCTCTCTCCTCACACCTGCAGCCAGTTTCTAATCAGCCATCTAGAATTCTAGAATTTTTGAAGATTGGGGAGGTCCAGACATTGTGAAGATAAGCCTCAACTCAGAAAGGAAAGCTGTGACTCTTAAGATTACCCAGCTATTCATCACAACTAATGGACTGGATCACTTTCAAATCAGTGGTTTGTGTCCTGCAAATAGCTTGAGTCTTGTCCTCAGACAAGGCAAAACTAAATCTAGGTTTACTAAAACATATCCTATGTTTTTATATAGGTCCATGTGCTATAGAGTCTAAATATGTCACCTGATGTGGAGAAATGTAATTACATAACAAAAACAGCCTGAAGGTGAAGTTCAGTGAGGGTAGAAAACCATACAACTGGTAGATTTCTGAACTAACATGTATAGACAACTGGATCTGAAGGCCTTGAACTCTTTTCTGTTCCTGGTCACTTCTTTTCTGTCTCCAACCCAAGTTTAACATTATGCTATAATATACAACGTTATCCAAATAAAAATTAATTAACAAATCATCAAATTAGGCTGAGAAAAAATAACCAATACAAAAAGTGAAAGACTTTTTTTTTCAGCTGCATTTTTGCATTTTGTGTCCCTTGACAGAGACACAAACAGCAGGCGACAGTGACAAGCAGAACAAAATACCATTCATAATATGTGTAGTTTATGATGTTCCAACATGCACAATTGTGGTCAGCATAAACATTTGACTGGTCATGCAGCTGTACAATATGTTCATCATCAGGTAGTATCAGCCAGTGTTTGGCAAAAAAAAAATCGTATTCAACTGATGCTGAAGAAATCTGGGAGAATGTTCTGTTTTATGTTCTTTTACTTTTGGATAATAGATTTCTATTTAAGCGGTCTTTTGTCAATATTTGCTGTTAATATAACTAATGAGGGCTAACAGTTAATGTGAAGCATTTCTCTTCTGTTTCTATTCCATTAAGATTTGTTCTTATGAAGTATGGAATATAGTTTAATTAATGCAGATTTATTTCCTTGCAAATGTTTTTTTTTTTTTTCATTTTGAACCCTGGCAAATTACAATTGATATTCATTTAAGAGAAAAACTGACTCTCATACTTCAATTTAAAAGGTTTTTCCTCATTTAAATGTTAAAAAAGGTAAACCCAGGAGTGACATGAAGAAATTAGATTAACAAAGTCACCATAAACTATAACTCTGCCTGCATGAGAAACAACCTTTCTGACTTTTGTTTCACTTCTGCCTCATTTCAAATAATCATTTCTAACTCCAGTGAAATGTTAAAGCTTTCTCCAAATGGATTCAGGTGGGATAAATCATTGTACTCACCATAAAAAAGAGAAGCCAGAATATTCTACCTTTTTTCTTTCAGCACAAGGGTTTAGAACTGGGAACAGCGATAAGCAAAGTTAAAGAATAAAATTTATGTGGATCAAGATACATTTTTCCTGGGTCCATCCTGTGTGGACAAGACAGGAAGTTGGACCAGAGCTAAAAAAATGTATCTTTTTAACTTTTGTCTGAAACAAAGAGAGTTCCATATGCTTCTTTATAGAAGTCCAGCTGAAAGTTTGGCAAAAGGTCAAAAAAGGAAAAGCACACAAACATCAGTCTACGGCTCAAGAGTACCATTTGTCTGGTATCAAAATGACTTTGCACTCTTTTCAGTTCAAAACATATTAATATATGCTGTCTCATCTGAATAAACCAAACTTTGAATATCAATGGTACAAATTAATTAAGCAAGCATTAATTAAACAAGACTTGATGTTTGTTAATATTTCATCCCATGTTTTATCCTCAATCTCAATGACAAGCTCACCTTTGCAGGCTTGCTTTATTTTAATTGTAGATGAGTCTAAGGTAGTTAAGAAGAAGCAGACCAGCACTGATGTCAAATGTTTTACTTCAGGAGGACCCAGAAGAGATTTTAACAGCGCATTATTTTCAGACAGTAATTTATTCAACTTTATAGTCTGTCAGACATAGTGCCTCAGTTGTAAATACCAAATTGTCTATTTTGGAATTGACTATTTGGATTGTAATTGTTCAAAGGAACCCAACTGTCTGTCAACACACTGTGCACAATTATTAGGCAAGTTTGGTTGAAACCCTTCTCTGCATCTAGATGTAACCCTGGTTACAATGGCCATAGAATAAAAATCAGCAGTCTTTTATGTACATGCTTCCTGTTTTTTCTTTTCTGTATTTGTGCTGTATATTTTTTGTCCTGTTATTGTTCTTTTTTTTCTGCATACATTTTTAAAATATCTAATAAGCATAATATATAAAAAAGCAGCAATCTCTCAAAGCCAGATATTTTTTTTAAAAAAGAATACCCCAGCCTTAAGTTTTCATTTTAATCCTCCTCAGTCAATTTAACATATAAAATTTGTATGGTTTTTGTTTTTGTGTCCATGTGAGTAACATGAAATTACCAGAACAGAAATATCTTAGAGCTATTTTTATGAAAAGGCTTATATTTAGTGAGGGTTATGTTAACCAGGGTTACATCTAGATGCAGAAAATGCTTTCAACCAAACTTGAAAGCCTACTGGTTACAAGTACAAGGTAGTTCAAAGCTTACATTAATTAGCTAAATAAAATCACTGTGCAATACATGTCAGGCAGCAGAAAGTACTTTTGCACATCTTTTTTGGTTTTGCCCAAAATTACATCATTTTTGGTCTCTCATTTTTCAATGGTTCTCATCTGTGTTTAAAGTCATTGTCACACCAGACCCTGGAACTGTTCAGCTAGAGTGGTTCAACACCCTGGAGAATCTGGATTGCAACATTGCTGACTGCTCTAACTCTGTATGATGATTGCGAAGAGGCGTAATCTGAAATTGTGGAAGTATAATTTATCCCCCAAGATTGAGACCTGGCTAACTGAACTTGTAAGCATCCTACATGTGGAAAGACGAAGATACGAACTTTTGGAGTGGTGACTATAGTCACTAATTATGACTACAAAGTAGCTAAATTTTAGGGGAGTCAACTTTTGTAAGTGGTAAAATGATAAAACAAGCTTTAAGAAAAAAAGACATCAGTATCAGTTCAGACATCAGTATTCAGTCATAATAAAAGTATGTTCCTTTTTCATCATATTAATGAAAGTACTGCGCTTTAAAAAAAATAGCCATGAGAGGCAGCAAATCAAATGCATGCTTAGTAACCAAACAACAGGACCTTTTGTTGTTTAAGGATTTAACATTTGAGAAATTTAGTTGAGGATTATGAGATATCGAAAGCCTACAGTGAAACTCATAGTTTTGGGTGTGCCACCAATAGCATCTCATTTCCATCAAAGTGGAA
Source organism: Alfaro cultratus (assembly GCA_903066825.1). NCBI lineage: Eukaryota > Metazoa > Chordata > Actinopteri > Cyprinodontiformes > Poeciliidae > Alfaro > Alfaro cultratus. The sequence goes on along the minus strand of CAEFZX010005008.1, from coordinate 2,723 downwards.
AAAAAATGAACCATATCACACACCCATGGAGGTTTTCATGTTGAGTCAATCAAACAATGCCTGGGCCCTTAGGCTAGGTGTAAAAGATGTTTATTTTGTGCCAGAGTGTTTTATCCAGGACTGAAACACTCTTGTTTCCAAAATGTTTGCCTTCTCCCTGCCCAGACAAGAACAGCTAGGCACGGCTAACGCAGCATGTTAAGGCAGAGTAGGGTTAAGCTCGCTCACAGTAATGTTCAAACGAGGAACAAAGCAGCACACCTCAGTGTATTAATCACTTCTTACTTTCTGTGACACTAAGTCGTCCTTCTCTTTCATTAAGGATCAGGAACCAAAAGCAAAAACAGCGGATTTGATTGGAGTCAGTCTCGGAGCCTAGTCAATGCAATGCTTTGTATTTGCAGGGTTTCATGAGAGCAATCTCTGGATTAATACGGCCCCCATAGAAATATTCAGATATGCTGCCTCTCCCACGCAGGCTTTGCTTGTTGTGGGTTTGGACAGGAAACATGCATCATGGTGAAATTCCAGATTTCTTTTCTACAACCTATGAACTACTACTTTTAAAAACATACCATTCTATTCCTATTAAAGGATTAAGTAAACAGTGACTTTGAAAAGTCTTCACACCACATTTAAAACTGCCATGTTGTTGGGATGGAAAAAATTAAAACTATGAAAAATTATTCAGATTTTTACACCTTCAGAATAATATATTTTATGTATATTTCCACTAAAAAACTAACAATAGATGGAAAGAAAATTCTAAAAAAACATGATCAAGTACAAGCGTCAGTGTCTTGAATGAACTCTCCCTTAAATGCAAACACAAGCTGACTCTTAAGTACCCATACAAATAACACAAAAAGTTAAAGGTCATGCAAACAGATGATCATGTTTTATTAATGCAACCTATCTACCATGACGCCAAATTCAATTTAATTTAATTCAGTTTCTTTACATTGCACAAATTCACAACACATGGTGTCTCAAGCATGTTACAAAAATGTCAGTTCGAGTTATATGAACTCATTGATGATTCAAATGCATATATTCTAATATGATCCTACTTAAACAATGCAGTCATGTTCTCTTTATTTTTCAAACTGGTGAAAAGGCTTTCTGTCTAAGGGAACCCAGCAGATTCACCACCAGTCAGTTTGGAAACACCAAACAGTCAGAGCCATCTAAGCAAATGAAGACTGTTGAACACACCTGCCACATGTGTGCATCATCTAACATCACCATCTATGTACACACCTAAATATTTTAAGAATGTGATCTGTTTAATGTTAATCTGCTGTTTATGGGAGTCACCAATCTAGAAACCTATCTACGCCAGCTTTATGACTGTTGGCAAGTATTTTCCCCAGTGCAGCACACAGCAGGATATTGTTCTTAATAGCTAAAAGATGCAAACACCAGTTTTTAAATTTGATGTCTCTTCTTGTTCCTGGGTTTCTGTGTTGTATTACACCAAACCCTGAGGTTTACATTGGCAGCCCATCAGCCTGTAAAGGATAATCATTAGATCAAGACAGATCCATGATCAAATCCAAAATATGTCTCCCACGCATTTCATATTCTCAGTGTATTTGGGTTGTTGATGTTCCGGTCCAACGGCATTAATGAAGAAAGTATAATTGGGAAGCTGAAAAGCAATGGTAAATAAAGGTTCAAAGCCCCTCTTCTATTCTTCACAGGCTTGACTAATGATGCTGTAGCTCCCAAATAATCAAAACAGGCAATTTGTATGGATTCAGAAAGTCTAGCAGCTAAAGAAAGTGAAATAAATCTGGTTCCCACAGAAGAAGCCTGATGTCAGGAAGTATCTCAAGAGGAAGGTCAACTGAGAAAAAACTGAAAATGTATTTGTTTGAACGAATGCTTTACAGCTAGACAACTACTCTGCTGGGTAAACACAAACTCATTGTCACCTGTCTTGTTTTTTTGTTTGTTTTTTTAAGAAAAAACATATTTGGTGTACATCAACACATGCATATGATTCTTTTTAACTTTTTCTTATCTACTCTGTGAGCAGGTGAAGTTGAAGTCAAGTAAGTGAAGTTTATTTCTATAGCTTATTTCAGCAAGGCAGTTCACAGTGCTTCACATAAAAAGCATATTACAGTAATCAATAATGAAACAAGCAATAAACATCACATTTGTCATATGTCATCATCAACATTATCAAGCAAAGGCAATTAAAACATATTGATCAATGTTACAGTTATTAATCAATGGAAACTCTATACAGGTGGGTTTTTAGCTTTTATTTAGAGGAAATCAGGGATTTTATATAAGTTAAATTATATAAATTAAAGTTAAATACTGTAATTTTAACAACCACTCACATTTCTTTTACTCTGGTCCTCTCTCCCATCTTCTCCTCTCTTTCTTACCCCTCTGAGGGGTCTGACGGAGTAAGAGCATTAAATTCAGAACATAAAAGTCACATAGATTAAATCTAAACTGGCAAACAGAATGAAGTATATCATTAAAATAAAAGGTGATGTCACTAAAATCAGGGAGGAGAGTTTTTTCTCTTATTCATCTATGTTGCTGTTGATAAAGCCATCAGAACATTGGTTATGTATTGTTACCCCAGATTCTATGAGTATAGGCTTCGCCCTTTAAAGTTATCGCTACAGGGTTTATCCCTCATGCACAGCGCGGCACTGAAAAAAGCTTAGTCCACACCCACCTACTGGGTGGGCCCCTCT
>CAEFZX010005006.1:0-32898 GCA_903066825.1 Alfaro cultratus | reverse complement strand
TACTTATCTTGTTTGTGTACTCTCGTTTTGCCTTCTTGATGCCACGGGACAGGTTGGCTCTTGCTGTTTTTAAGCCCTGTTCATCCTCAGCTCTGAAGGCTTTATTTCTGGCTCTCAGCAGCTTGTGGACATCACCTGTTAGCCATGGTTTGCAGTTTGCCCGGGTGATGATGGTTTTTGTGTCAGTCACATCATCAATGCATTTTGTGATGAAGGAGGTCACAGTGTCTGTGTACTCCTCGATGTCTGTGTGGCCATTGTGGGTAGCTGCCTGTTTGAACATCTTCCAGTCCGTTTTTTCAAAACAGTCTTGGAGAGCAGCTGTAGCCCCCTCTGGCCACACCCTGATGTCCCTTTTAACAGTTCTGATGGCTTTCACACTTTGCCTGTATGCTGGCATTAGCATAACAGTAAGGTGATCAGAGAGTCCAATGTGCGGTAATGGGGTTGCTTTGTATGCTCCTTTTTGTGTTGTATAGGCCAGGTCCAAGATGTTGTTCCCTCTTGTTGGGAAATCCACGTGTTGGTAGAGTTTTGGAAGAACAGACTTAAGGTCGGCATGGTTGAAATCTCCGACCAAGATGAGAAAACCGTCTGGATGTGCAGTCTGTTGTTCACTGATGGCTTGGTACAGTTCATATAGCGCTGCATTCCTCTCACTGTTGTTGCTAGTCGGAGGGATGTAAACAGCAGCCAGCAAGATAGCCGTAAACTCCCTTGGCAGGTAATAAGGACGGCACTTTATGATCATAACCTCTGCCAGTGGTGAGCAATGTTTACATACCACTACCGCATCCCGACACCACGAGTTCCGGACATAAACAGACACACCTCCTCCCCGCCTGCGTCCTCCGTTTTCTCCGTTCACAAGTGCCCGGTCGGCTCGGTAGCATGTTAGCTCCTCCAGTTGTACGGCAGAGTCGGGGATGTTGTCATTAAGCCAAGTTTCGGTGAAAACAAGCACACAGCAGTTTCTCACTGTTCAGTTCGCCGACATTAGCAGTCTGATATGGTCCATTTTGTTGTCCAGCGACCGTACGTTTGCCAGTAGGATTGATGGTATAGCTGGGCGTGTTGGGTTTGCCGCTAGCCTAGCCCGGATACCACCGCGCTTGTCCCTTTTGATTTTCCTCGAACACCGTTTTCGGCGCTTCCTCTCTGGGGGCGGCGCCTCGGCGAGTCCGGTATTGTTCTCATTATTATTTAGCAAATTGAATTGATCTTGGTGTACTTCTTTTGGTTTCAACTGTAAAAATGGCTGAACCAGAGTGAAGGTGAAAGAAATCAACATTTATTTGAATTTTGGATGATTTGTAGCTAACCACACCAGTGAGCCTAATTCTACAGTATCTGTTTGGGTGAAAGTTGCTTTATTGCTTTAAATAATGACAGAATAAGAAACATGTTTCAATGGGCTGGTCTTGCTAGTGATCGGTTGAACTGGTCTCTAAGCAGACATGGCTAATTGCTAATTCTGCTGGTTTTGTGTTGCATTGCCAGTTCTGACCCGAACACAGCACAGTCTGTTTTCCATCTGTTCTGCTTAATTGCTGCACAGCTTTTTCAGCTTATGCTTGTTGAAGACATTCCTTTAAGTGTTTAAATGATCTTGGTTCAGAGATGAAAGGTCCTCCCCACACATTACAAATTAAATTATGGGCCAAGTCATAAACACTACTGCATATTAAAACCAACCAGAATTTCTGTTAATATCAGACAATATGTGGCATAAAAATGACTTCATTTAGGTCTTTGTATCAGTGTCTGTCACTAGGTGAGCTAGTATTCCATTTACATGACTCACAATTCCCCTCGGTCTTTAAGGAGCTTTCAGACTACTAAATAATTCACTCTTCACAAATCATAGTGCAGATTTCAGAGCAGATGCTCAAGTTTCATATTTTGTTTTGTAAAAACCTGATATAGGTTTTTTCCAGCCTCGGAGGAACGGCCCTGTTCTCCTGCTCTCATCTGTCCTGCCTTTGCTCTCCTTATCGCTGCCTCCCAGTCCCTGCAGAAATGTTTCCAGTGGAACGTGATGCATGGAGTCGACTTCTCTGAGGGTTTGGTATAATTCTCCTACACTGCCTGTTTTCCTAATTCAACACAATGATCTGACACCTTGTTTAAAACGCCATGAGAGCCCCGCTCACTTTGAAATTACCTGTGATACAGAGACAGTATATTGCAGTATTCCTATTTTTATTGTCAAATTTGATCTATTTTTATTTTGAAATCACTTGCGACTGTGTATTGGTGAGGGGTTTTTCTTTTTTTTCCATATTTGTCTCTTCTATTTTTTTGTTATTTCATTATTACTGCATTTTATTTTCTGAGGACCTTTTCTCTGTTCCTGCAGACCAAACTGTTTCTCATTGCATATGTTGGTATCTCAGTCTGCTGATGTTTGTCTCAACCAGGGAATTTTTTATTCACCTAATGCTCTCAGTGTTGAATACACAGTATTTTCTTATTATTCTTAAATACATGAAGGCCTAAATGGCTAAATATTCTGGTTATAAATTCAGAGAAGACAGAGGTTGTCATCTTTGAACCTGGAGATCTTTTAACCAAACCAAGCTGCCTGGACAACATCATCCACAATGGCTGCTTGTTGGTTCCACTGTCACAAGTTGCTCAGTGTGAGTAGCAGGCAAGTCAGCAAGTTGTTCTGTATACATGAGATGAATGCAGAAGTACAGAAAAATAAGGGAGAAGCAACAGACAGGCATACTGAAGCACATCATGGCTGACCCTACAGTCTGACTGAAAACATTTATTAAATATATTTAATTCCTCTTTCTTTTTAATCTCTCTCTCTCTCTCTCTCTCTCTCTCTCTCTCACACACACACACACACACACACACACACATCCAATGATAACAATAAAATACAAAAATCAAATCAGCAGGTATCCTGACAAGTTCACCTAAACAAGAGCACAATTCCAAATAGAGCATGAGATCGTTGCCAGCTTGGTGATTGGGCCTGTGGGACACTTAAATGAGCATTTAACTGAGCCGATCAATACAGCTTCCTCCTGACAAACCTTATTAACTGCTACTGCAACAAGAGAGCTGACACACTCTGGGCATGTTTACACTAACACACAGATTCTGGGTGTGAGGAGATGGAAGGTTTCTATTACTTCTGGGTGCCGACTTCAGCTGTGTGAGGATACGAAGGAAATGCTCTTCTGATTTGTTCAGCTGTTCTGCACAGTGTGTTTGTCACATCTATTTAATTCACACAGCACCGTTTATACGTATTGGTAATTTAAAGTTTGTTATTTAAAAAGTGAAGATGGTGAACGAAAAAAAACACAGTGAGCAAAATGACATAACATAAAGGGTATTATGGGTTTATTTATGAACATTATGATGACTGACTAAAAATAAAGAAATAATTCAATAAAATTAAGGCAACTAAACATTTAGTGACAAGCTATAATCAAATGCACAGATATAATTGGCTAATATTTATCACTGTGTTTAATAAAACAAAATAATATGAGTTTCCCTTGTCCAGTTCAATTAATAAGAAGAACCTATTTTTTTATCTTCTAATGAATTCATGTGGGCATGTATACATTATCAGACTTTCACAAAAGACCTTACAAAGTTCCTAAATTATCTAGAAAAGGCGTGATTTTAACACACCTGAAAAAATGCATATGAAGGAAGTTATGATATTACCACACTGTCAGCATTTACCAAATAATTTTCCCCTGCTGTTTCCCACTTCCTGGTGATCCTCATCTACACTCTCCATGCTCTCTGCATCAGCAGTGCCTGATCCTGCAGCAAAAGGCTACAATCAAACCAACCAGGACCCATGCTAGAGTCAGGAAGCAGCTACATGGCATGCTAGCATCACACCAAGTCAAGCCAGTAGTCACAGCTCATTAGTCACAGAAACGCTGCTATCACTAATCACCACTTGCCACCTCAACCTCCCTCTCTACCTCATCTGTGCTTCAGCCAGAACTACAGTATATTTTAGCACTAAATGAGCCTTGAGAGGCAGAGCTGAAGGATTCTTAAGAAGTAGCACTGTAGGAGTCTATTCAGCGCTAGAGGTGAAAAGAAAGATCCTCAATAGTTTTATTGGTGCAGTGCAAAGAACCTCAACCTTCTTCTGCTGTGAGATTTTGCAGCAGATTCTGAGCTGAAGTTCACGGCTCTGCAGCAGAAAACCGTTAACTTCTGCAGGTGATGAGAGAGCTGATGCTGAATGTGCTGGTGATGAGTGGAAGGACCAAGAGGAGGCGTAGGTGTACAGGCACCAGGGAAGGAAGCAGGTGGTGCCTGGGTTCTGGAAATCAGAGGAAAGCCTTTGGCTTTAAAGTGCAGAGAAAAAGCTTGAACTCTGCGGTGCTGTGGTAAGAAACAGGCTGAGGCCTGAGATGAAGAACAGCCAGTTAGGAGCATAAATATAATCAGTCTGGCTACAATAAAGACAGCAGGACCTCATGGGAAGATGGGATGGTGAGCAATTAGACTCCATGTCAGCGGAGGCTGATTGAGGCTTTGAGGTACACAGAGCCTGGGGAGGCTCAGGGAAAGGTTTGATGAGGGCAGCTCTTTGGTCGTTCTCGATTTACCAACATTTCCCCCAGGAAACAGCAGAAGCATCGGTGCTCACCTCTGCAGCTCATGGGAGGAATGGCCTGCTGCAGCCAGATGCCTCTGGGGGGAATAGAGATGAGCCACCGTGACAACCTATACCCTGATCACTGATTTTAATCTATTGAACTCCTCAGTGGTAACGGCTTCTGCTGAGTCCTTTTGGCCAAATTCATCTTTCTGAGAATTGATGGATGTTGGACCAAACTGGAGCAATATCAAAGGAAGTCTCATTTTGCAGATGGGACAGGATAAAAACACAAATCCAAGTTTAAATACACATAAAAAAGTGGCTGCTGATTGGTTGAGCTTTGCTGTTATCCTGCTCCTGGGCCAGAAGTTTTCTAGTATAAATTACCATGGTAACGGATGTGTGATTGCTTTTGTGAAACCGATAGAACGATAGGAAACCCTGACTTAACCCCAGATATTAGCTTTGGGGCAATAAGGTAATAATATTTTGAATTATCACAAGGTTTTGACAGCAACAATGTGAGAAGGGAGAAAGTGTCATTGGGCTTAAAAAGTTAAAATAACTACATAACAAATGTAGTTTAAATTATTACTCTTCAATACAGTACTCTGGTTGATATGGTTACTTGCATACTGGTCTTATGCAGACACTAGATTTAAACAATGCAACACTGACATCAAGTGTCAACATTTGATAACTGCATGGCAACAAAAAATAATTGTTTTATGATTTATTTATGTTTGTTTAGAAAGAGCTTCTCTTCCATTTGAGAGTCTTTCTGGAACAAAGCTGTATTTTCTACAGAACAAAAATGGATCATACAAACTTAAGGGCCAACAAAAACACTTCTCTACACAGAACCTGATGTATATTTTTGGGGTTGCCTCTGTGGAAGACTCCGCAAGACCGACTTAAATGAGTAAAAACATTTATTAAGTAATCCACGTATATTTACAGATTAGGCAAACCCAAACTTTAGAGATTAAGTGAGTCAAAATGTAGAGACTGATCGGAGGGACAAAGCCAAAATATTCCCCTGCCCCTCTAATCTAGAGTCTCTCTGCCTTTTATAGGGTGCAGGCTATCGTGGGGTGTGTGAAGGGGGACGGAGGTGGAGTACAGGACATTGCTGGACAATTTTGTGACGTGGTGCAGAGAGAGCAAACTTCTGCTTCTGCCAAGGAAATGGTTGTCAGTTTCTGCAGTAATAAATCACATTTGCTCCTAATCTCCATCTCAGGGGCAGATGTGAGGCAGGTTCAATCTTACAAGTACCTTGGTGTTAGACTAGACTAGAAGCTACAGTGGACTAGGAGGAGGACAGAGGAGCAGACATAGCCAAAGATTACTGCAGCCCAGATGAGCTAAAGAACGCTGCAGCAAGTCCTTTCTGTCCCAGGCTATCAGACTTTATAATTCATATACTACAGTCTCTAGAGCTGTGCATTTTATATGTTGATTATATGTACTGAGAAGTATGTGTGTGTCCTTAGGACTATAACTGCACATTGTTATTTATTATTGTTGTGTGTTTATTTTTATTACTTTATATATTTATTTATTTAAATTTTTATTGTGTACTATGCAGGGGCAAACAAAATGTCCCCCCTTTGGGGGCTCAATAAAGTATTATTATTATTATTATTATTATTATTATTATTATTATTATTATTATTATTATTGTTGGAAGTAATGATCTAGTGCAACTCTTAACTTCAGAACAATTTTTGTATACTCATACACACCTCATAATTATAATATAATTTTGACACTGCATCCCATAATATGGGATGCAGTGTCCCATATAATAACCACACACTTTGGTTAGTGTGTGGTTAGTTCCACACACTAACCATATTTTGGTTAGTGTGTGGAAAAATAGATTAAATTGAGTAAAAGTTCAGGCTTAGCGGAGAGACTATTTGACAAGAGTGGATACTAGTATATTTATTAAAATGTACAATATAAAAGAACAAAAATTTAATCAGAATGAGAACAACTCATCAGAGACTTTCTGCATTTTCCACAGGCTTAGCAACTTCATATGTTTTCTACCTGAAGCAAAAAAAGAATATCTCTACAACCATAAATATCATGAAATAAAATAACAGCTGTTGCAGAGGAAGGAGAAAAAAACTTTCAGAAATTTGCATATGTTGCTGAGTCTCTCGTCAGAACTTCCATCCTAAAAAAAAAATAAATAAATGAACTCGCTGAACGATTCATAACAAAACATACTATGACATGAACAGCAGACTCAGAAAGCTGCACTTACGCTTCGGTTTTAAATGTTTCGTGGGATATTTTGTCTCTCACTCTGCCCTCAGGGTCTTCATTGATGTCTTTTATGCCAAGCATGGTTAGAGCTGCGGGGGAGAAACAGTTTTGTAAATAGCAGGCTGGGTTTTGGATAATATTCACATTGAAACACTGTAAACTACAGTATTGACTGGAATAACATTACCTTTGACAAAATGTGATTAATACCTCAAAACTGGCCTTGTTGAGATCATCAACAATATGACCTTTACTGATAAACTGTGGTATATTTTCAGGGGTTCCCAAACTTTTCCATGCTGTGGCCCCGCAAACAGCATTAGGGAGGGACCCCTGAGGGACCCCCTTCACTAAACCCCACAGGCAATGCTACAAAACGTGTACAGAAACATCAGCTTTTAGAATGTTTTTTTTTTTAACTTACTTTTATTCACTGATTAATAATTACTACATTCTTTTAGAACAGAGGCTGCCTTACACTTTCTGATTTTAGTTTTCCATGAGTTCTTAGCTGGGCTCCTGGTCGGCTCCTTCTGTCGTTTTCTTGTCAGAAACTTGTCCGTTTTGCACTTCCTAGCACAGCTATGTTAGCTTGAGGAGCAAAGCAGCTTGATAAATGTGACTGTCAGAAAGATGGCTGCCAGTCAAGTAAAATAATTTGAACTTATAACTTATAATAATGATTATAGAGTTTATGATAAAAAAAAATTTATTAGGCTTTTGGTGGGTTTTTTTATTTCTCTCCAACATTTTCAGGCCCCCCTATTGCTCCCTGGTGGCCACCCCTCATATTATAATTTTAAAACTAAGCTTATTCTTTCATAGCTTCAAGCAAGTATTTGTGGTTTTTAAGTACCTTAAAAAATGTTTGTTCACAGACAATAGGTAAGCTACAGTTTTAAGACTTCCTGAAAGCGACCAGCAGCAAAACTCACCCTGCTTGTACTGTGCAAAACTGATGTACTTCTGGTTAGCGGGATCCATTATACCGCAGACGGCAGTCAGGTTGGAGTTGTCAAACAGACTTGGTCCTCTCATCCCACTTTCCCGGGAAATCTTCAGCAGCTCCAGCTGCTCAATGAGAAACTCCTTGGGATCCTCTGAATGACACAATCATCGAACACGTTAACGACGAAGGCAAAACACACACACAAAAAAGCAATAAATAATGAAAATTAGTTATTTAAGAAAATGAAATGTAAAAAGAGCAAAAGAGGAGCTTGCCACAGGATCAACACTATCAAGATATTCAGACTAAATATTTTAACTACTGTGACAACGAAGCATCAAAAGATTGCTCTAGTTGTGAATTGTTGTTGACATACTCAGCAATGGGCATTAACATTAAATAATTTTTGGCTTTAAATTATTTGTAGGAAGTGTTGTTTTTACAGGGTGAGAAGGTGGGCCAACAGTAATATTTTTTCTTACACACATTTATTTTAGGGGTAAACATTTTCAGCAGATTCAGCTTGACCTTACACTTCAACAAACATCTGGAATAATGCTGGATGTTTGATAGGCGCATATTGCTTGGTGTAAAAATAGGATCAATTTTGTTCCTTTGTGTTATTTTTAATTACAAACTTGCAGAACAATTTTTTTTATGGTTGTTGGATCTTATATCAAAACAAAGCTTGTCATAACTTTCAGAAAATCTGAATTAGACAAAATTGGACCTCAAAGCAAAATTGAATTCTACTTTATAAACTGCTAAGAAAATCCACACTGCATTTATCTTTATGCATTGTATAAATACTTATTTAGCCCTGATGACTGAAAATGCAAAGATAACTGACAGAAGCTTCTCTTTTAGAGTTTAAAGATTTAGCTTTTGAACTTAATTCAGTGCGAGTTTAATAAGGCAAATAAGCTCAACGAACATCTCTACAAAGTACATTTTTTAAAAGGTGAATAGTTAATTAACATTAAAACACTTGATTGGTGTCAGAGTTCAGTGACGGTGACGTCAAGTATAATTTAAACAAACCGTAAATCAATCAGCAGCTGTGGGAAAGAAATCGTGCTAATGAAGCTCACGAGAGACGGATAATCCATGTTTGAGGAAGAAACAAACTCTAACCGGGTCTGTAAAACAGGAGCATGCTGGTCATGTTGTCCATGAGCTCAGCAATCTTGTGTTTCTTGAGATATTCTGTCGCGTCTCTCTCTCTCTGGGTCGCCATTTTTCCTCTTTTCTGTTGAATAGGGTTGCTACGATACCACAGGCCAGGCGCGCGCGGAAATGGTAAAACCCACTGCGCGTTGACCCAGACTGCGTCAACAAGAAAGAAAGAAAGAAAGAGAGAGAGAGAGAGAGAGAAAGAAAGAGAGAGAGAGAGAGAGAGAGAGAGAGAAAGAGAGAGAGAGAAAGAAAGAGAGAGAGAGAGAGAGAGAAAGAAAGAGAGAGAGAGAGAGAGAGAGAGAGAGAGAGAGAAAGAAAGAAAGAAAGAGAGAGACAGAGAGAGAGAGAGAGAAAGAAAGAAACAAAGAAAGAAAGAAAGAGAGAGAGAGAAAGAAAGAAAGAAAGAAAGAAAGAAAGAAAGAAAGAAAGAAAGAAAGAAAGAAAGAAAGAAAGAAAGAAAGAAAGAAGTTCTGTAAATATGTATCAATGTTTTTATGCTTCTTTTCTACACTAAAAATATACATTTTATTTACAATGATCCCATACTTCGAATTTATGTCTCAGAAGCTTAAAAAGACGACGTTCGTCTTTCACAAAAAAGTTAAAAATGCTCAAATAATGTACAGTTTCATTTTAGCACATACATATACATACTGTATATATGTAAATCAAAGTGGATTAGAATTTGTGAGATTGATAACAAGATACTGCCAGCATTCCAGTTTGACTTTTATTATTTATACATTTCACTGTCTAGCTGGAAACCATGGCGGTAATGGGTATTACATGTGTAAATAAAACATTCTAATATTAACTCTTTTAATTACTTCTCTAAAATAAGAAACACTTAAAATGGAAATAATTGTGCTCATGATGATAATAATTCAGAGAAAGCCCAGTGTGATTGCAACTGATTCTTATAAATGGATTAAACCGCAGTCAAATGAAAGAAGGCTGGAGGTAATAATGATGCAGATGAGCAGCCGCGATGCGATGGTTCTGTTCTCCAGCTCTCTTTGGCTCGGTTTCATTCAGACATGAAGATTTATTGTCTGTGTACAACATAAGGCAAAAGATCAACATATCCATTGCAGTTGTTTCATAAGAGATTCTGTCCAAACGTACATAGTAGTATTTCTTCTAAAAGAAACGCATTTCCCCGTCAGTCCACATTTTGTCCTTCTTTAAGCTTCTGAAAGGCAGCAGCAGCTTCTTCTTTAGCTTTGTAACCGTGTAGTTCTGTCCGAAGCTCTCCAGGTTTTGGTGGGATTTCTGGTATAGTCTGAAATACAAAACAAAAACCAAGCAATCTTGGCCTGAGCACCATACTTACAACTATAGTCAGTGATAGTCAAAACAAATGTTGGTATTAAATGATGAAAACGTTTTCAGACATATTCTGGGAACTTCTTTTGTTTTACAACATCAATACATTTCACAAAATTGTTAGCTGATTGCGCAAATTGTGTCTTCAGACGTTAGCGTGTGTGTGTGTGTGTGTGTGTGTGTGTGTGTGTGTGTGTGTGTGTGTGTGTGTGTGTGTGTGTGTGTGTGTGTATGTGCGTTTGAGCTTGTGTGTGGTGATGAGAAAAGACATGCACAGCACATTTTCACTAAAATAGTTTTTTAAATGTTTTTTTATTGTATGTTGTACAATCAATCCACACTGAAAAAAAGAGCTAGAATAAGTCAAATAAATATTATTCAAGAATTATTTTCTTAAATATTGATGAGGGCTGTTTCTAAACTTCTTATCAGAAAGTTTCAAATGAAAGAAAAGAAAAAAAAACAACAGAGCTTATACAGTGACAATGGATTCAAGCTGTCTCTTACCAGATCAGGAAGGTAGTACTGATGGACGACCTGTGCTCCTGCAAACATGGCCAGAACACTGGCTCCCAACATCCGGATGTACCGCGGCCACGACACACCAGCTGGCATCTCTTATGGAGAGATGGCCTGTAGGAGAGATGATTGCTCAAATTAATAGTGGGGAAAAAAATAACCCATAATAAACGCTTTCTACTGTTTGTTAATGCCAGGCTAGTTGGGCACATTTATCTGATCTCTTTTTACCCCTGAAATCCTCCAAAAGTTCCAGAGAAGGGTTTTGTTTTAGTACCCAGCATACAAAAAAAGTCAGTGCAATGTCATGTCATTTTCTTCTGATTGCTCTTAGAGAACACTGTAGTACATTTGTCTGAATGCAGAAAAATCTTTCTTCACACCTTGATGATCCCACCATCAGTGTGGGGAGGGTGAGTTCAGCTCTTCCACCACATAAAATATTTCAATTTATCAGTAAATTTTTTGACATACTAATTTTATTTTTGTTTTGACGTTTTTGTAGTACTCTATACTTGGTTCTTAAACTGCAGTATGAACATTACCTGAAAAAGCCATGTTCTAAAAATGCATCAGTATTCCAGTTGAACAGTTTTGTTTTGTGTTTGTTTGTTTTTTACATTATCTGTCTCTAAATGTTTACATACATGTGGTGCAGGAAGAGAGGTTACGACGTCAGAGTAAACTAATTTAAATTAACCCTGACAAAACAGCATGCTAAGACATGCTTAACGGAACAGGAAACAGTGTCTTTACAACCTTACCTTATTTATTACATCAAAAAATAGGTGCTATGTAGAGTTTTTTCTAACCATTTTAAACCACAGTATCTGTCATTGAGACAAGCAGCACGCAGGTCGTGTTTAGCTAACAATTAAACGATCTATGAGTGGTGAAGTCTCACTCTGCACATATTTACGGATGACGCGGCCTCCCAGTCAAATTGCCCCTGAAGTTTCCAGATTGGAAATAAAAGAACATTTATCACACCGACGTAAAATCCATATATTAAAACATATTTCACGTAATGCTCTCTCGAAGCAAGAGGACGGAGATAAATTGTTCATCAAATGCACCGATTGAGATTGGGTTACTGGTTTAACCACGAAGTGATGATCCTGAAAAATATACAATCTTTTCTTTCAACTTTCTTCTATGCTATTTATTTGCGTTGTTGTACGCATCGAAAGCAACGTTTATCGCCGCCTAGCGACATTCCACGTTCCTGACTTTACAGTAGGTTGTGCGTTTTTCCATATTTTAATTACTTAATATTATATACCACTTTAATGGAACGTATTGTACGTAAATGTGATTTCACAATTATTCAGAATATAAAGCATATTAACAAACAGAATTTTACTCTGGAGGTATACATTATGAGCACTAGGTGGCGGAAGAACGTCAATTAAACAAGAGAAGAAAATGTTGAGCATTTAAATGGTCTTTGTTTTGAGGCTGCTTCGTTTCCGTATGTTAACCTTAATCAGAAAATGTACGACAGGTATGTTCCTACACTCCAGTACGTATTTGGTTCGTTAATGTACAGCTCGGCCCACAGTTTCAATACACCTGTATAGAATTCCTTATAGCTGTTAGCAACATTAGCCATTTCCTCCCTTTAGTAACGATGATTCTTCTTTGTGTGTTAATCGGAGGCATTATTTTGTAACCTAAAGTGTGTCGGCGAGTTTTAGCATTAGTATAATATTACATTAAATGTACTGAAATAAGTCAACAGTTAATATGGAGGAAAAGCAGTTTACAGCATTGACGGTTCCCACGGATTATTTTCAGCAGTGGTGAGTTGATGTTGGAGCTGAACCGACTGACTGGGGGAACTTCTCATCTTATCTCCCCTCACACACTCATTTTCATGCATGATGGAGAAAATTACAAGACAGGGGATCAGACTGTACATTCAGGCTTCTTTTTGACTGGTCGCAACATAGCTGGTAATTTACATTAACTTGTCAAAAATGATCAACTCATAAACGTCCTTTGAAAAGTTAGTTTCGTATTGATGGGCGAGTGGTTAAAGCTGTTAAAACTATCGCATGTAAAGCAACGCACTTCAGAGGAATTGACTTCTCATCCGATACGTAGATGGGAATATAAACACACATATGGATGCTCATAACAAGGAAGAAGAAATGCAGTGCCTTGCAAAAAAAAATATATGTGTAAAGATCTGAAAAGTGTGGTGTGCATTTATATTCAAACCCCAACTCTTATCAGCCTCCCCTGCTGTCAGTTTCTTTTCTCTGTTCCAGCTGTGACACCGGTAAAGAAGTGAAGAAGTGTTACCATGGAGATGGTCTGTTGAGTGTGTTAAGCAGTAGTTTTCCTCTACACATGGCATTTTCCATGTAGCTAGAGTGACAGAGTGGTTGTATTTACACAGGGATTACACGCACACTCCATTTACCGATTGACTTCATAAAGTAATTAGTCGGCACAATGTTTTATTTGGGCAGCATAAATGGGGAAAAATGCTCACTACACTACAATTTTTTTTTAATTTATTTGTAAAATAAATAATAAAAAAAGAAAAAGTGTTGAATATTTTTGTAAGACACTGTATGCTGCATTCTTCCTTAAATGAGTTGCACACAATGGCAAATATAATCCACAAAGTGATGTACGTCAGTGCATGGTCGTTTGTAAGTATTGTGTCTTGTGGAACTGTGTGCATTTTTTTTTCTCTCTCACACTGTTTACCATTAGACATGACAGTTTTCCTTGCCATACGTTCTGTGTGTGTGTTTGCTCTCCTCATTTATTATTACTATTATTATTATTATCTACCTTCTCTCTAGGTACCAGGCCAATCAGCAGCACCCCGAGGCCCAACACATGATGTCATATCACGGCCTGGGCCATTACGCCGACGGCTACATGGAGGAGCCCGTCATGGCAGAGCTGTCTGTCCACAGGGAACCATCAGAAAACCAGGAGCCCTTTTACCACAGCTACCCTCCGGCTTCCTATCATTACCAGGAGCAGCTCGGCCAGCCGAGCTTCAGCGAGCATCTGCAGCACCAGCAGCACTTGCAACACCCGCAGCACCCCCAGCAGACTGAGCATCAGCACATGATCCAGCAACGGGAACCTGACCTTCAACCTCACACTCCTCCTCCAGGTAGACTGACTTCATTCCAAAATCCCAATGTTTGCCTTTTACTGAAACGAACCACAAACGAAGCAGAATTGAGACGTTGTGTGGTGCGTTTTTTTTGTTTGTTTGTGTGTTTGGGTTTTTTTTTTGTTCAGTTTCTTTTCTCTGTTCCAGCTGTGATGCCGGTAAAGAAGAAAAGAGGCCGACCGGCTAAGCAGCAGGTGGCAGATAAGGAGGTGAAGGAGGAAATGGATGAAGCCGAAGCTGCCAAAAAGGCCAAACGGATTCTGAACCGCTTCAACGGCATGAGTGTGGCTGAAGTTATGGCGAAGACGCTCCCTGACGTCCTAGCCTACAATCTCGACATTTTAATAGTGAGTTGTCTTTTTTTTTTTTTTTTATGGATTCTGCAACAGTTGATAAGCAGTACAGTAAAAAAAATGCTTTTTTGCTGCCAAGGTAACCCCTTTTATGTTTCTTCTCAGATTGGAATCAACCCAGGACTATTATCAGCCTACAAAGGACGCCATTACCCAAACCCGGGGAACCATTTCTGTATGTTGACGTTCTGTCTCAGGACTGCTTACAAGCCGAACCCAAGTGTGGGGCTGTTATTTGAAATGCTTACTTTATTGCCAAGGCTTTTCTGAAAGTGATGCCATCAACAACCTTAAATAAAACAAGAAAAAAATAGTACACAAAAAAATCTTGCAATACTATATACACTACTATACACTGATCATGTAGCATGTACACAATGTACACAAGTGTAGACAAGTAGCTGTTAAATACAGAAAATGCCGACTAGTAGTAAATTTTTCCCGTTGTTCTGGCGCCCCGTCTAGAGTGGCGCCCCTATGCGTCACAAATAATGCATACCCACTTTCTGCGCAACTGTTACACTGTTGTTTTTTTTCAAGGTATCAGAATAAATTTTGTGCAATAATATTGCACGAAACGTTCTAGAATTGTATTAACTTCCCTCCACTTCACAACCACATGCCGCTCTGTTGGTTTATTATTAAAAAAATCCTTAAAAACATTCAAATTTGTGTTTGTAACTTGACAAAATAGGGGAGAAATACAGGTTTTACTGCGTTTGAATATTTCCGCGTGATATATCCTATAACACTATTAAATCTGTTTTAGTTGCTCTAATAAAAAATGTTTTTCAGCTTGTTTGCAGAGCTAGCGAACAAAAAATTTGTTTTGTTTTTCTACAGGGAAATGTCTGTTTCTGTCAGGTCTGACTGAAGAGCAGCTCAACTACATGCATGACCAGAGCCTGCCTGAGAAATACAGCATCGGCTTCACCAACATGGTGGAGAGGACCACACCGGGCAGCAAGGACCTGTCCAGGTATAAACCACCTGACCATGTGATGTCATTTTAACTCTTGAGGGGAAACTCTTAGATTGTTCACTTTTATCAAAATATCAACATAAGATGCTTACTTTAGAGAGAGAAAAGCAGTGTGGCGAGAATGTACCCAGGGGGGACGCCAGTACTGTTGGGTCCTAGTTGAAAAAATAACTTCATTTAGATGTCTTTTTGGGTTTTTTTCTGACATTGTTTTCTGTTTACCAGTAAGGAAATCCGAGAGGGAGGTCGACAACTGCTTGAAAAGCTACAGAAGTACAAGCCGCTAATCGCCGCTTTTAATGGCAAAGGTAAAAAGGAGCGAACCTGTTGAAGCCATAAGATATTCTACGAATGCAGACACAGACTGTCGCTGCGTCTCCGTTACAAACGTTAGCAAAACTTTGCCAGTGTTCAGCTACTGTCGAAAAATACTCCGCAATTGCAAGTGTTTCTGTTAAATAAGAAACACAATTAAAATCTCACATGAATAAATTTGCTCATGTGATGAGTAAATGATGATGATAAAAAAAACCATCATCCTTCCACTGACTTCCTGTCGATTTCTTCTTCATGGTTTGCGCCTGTGTCAGCATTTGGTTGTGACTTGTGTGATGCAAAAAAATTGTTTCCGTTGCAGTTTTGTTAAATAATCAAAAAAAATATCACCTCATCCTAGCACTAAAACTTTTTATCAAAAAACAAGAGATTTTTCAAAATTGCCATGTTTCCATCCACCCATCCATCCATTTTCTAACACCCTTGTCCCTAGTGGGGTCGGGATTTCCATGTTTTCATTAAGAAAAATTAATTTAGAAATGTCAAATTGCCCAATTATATGGTCAATGGAAACGCAGTTACTGTCAATCAGCAACAATTCTCTTCTACTTTATTTTTTTTTCCAGGAATTTATGAAATATTTTGCAAAGAAATCTTTGGTGTAAAGTCCAAGAATCTTGAGTTTGGCCTGCAGCCTTACAAAATCCCAGACACTGAAACGGTACGTGTCGAGTAGAACGCATTTTAATATTGAACCATACCTCCGGTACCCTGCCGCCTCTTCACGGCATTTATCCCCCGTACCCTCAGGTGTGCTTCCTGATGCCATCGTCAAGCCCCCGCTGTGCCCAGTTCCCCCGCGCTCAAGACAAGGTGCATTTCTACATAAAGCTGAAGGAACTGCGTGACCAGATGAAAGGCCTGACACCCAACGGGGAGGTGCTGGAGACGCTGTACTCTTTCGACCTGCAGCTGGCTAAAGGTACGTTGCACCATGTCTTTGGGCACTGAAAGAACTGTAGCGTTTTGCAATTATTTTTTTTCTGAGAAACTCTTAACCCATGGCTGATGTGTTTGTGCTGCAGAGGACGCTAAAAGGATGGCAATCAAAGAAGAGCAAGTGGATCCAGAATATGAAAGCTGTAGTGGACTTCATGACGGAGTGAGGCAGAGCAGCTGAGACAGAGGAGAGGAGAACCACAGGCCAACTACTGTAGCACTCAGGTATTGTGTAGTTGTAGGAAAAGACTGGTATTCTCTCATCGATGACTGTAACCATTTTAAATTTAACAGAATGTCACCAAAAAGCTGCGTTTAGCACACATATTGCTATGCTAACCTAGCCTGGTCACTGCCTTCCTATACAATTCTCATCTCCGTTCACTGCTCTGTTTGAGATTTGTCCCATTGACCTGGATTTCTCCTGTAGAATTTCAATAGGGCCAATCGGCGAACAGAAAAAGTTGTGAGCGATGACGTTGTTTGTTGTCTGCCTGTAGTTTTAGCAATGGCATCGGAGGAAGCGAGCGTTACCAACTGGGTAGAATGTAAGACTTCGACAGAGTCCAGACCTCTAGGAGGAAACCGTACATTATCTCATTAAATTAGTTGTACTCTAATGGAGTTATAATCGCCGACTTCTGAACGGCTTATAAGAAAACAAAAACATTACAGATTTATATGTGCATTACGTAAAACATTTTTTCTTCCACAGAAGTAGTCCATACACAAATGGCACCGTTGGGGTTGTAAGCTCAAAAATATTTCTTGCCTGAACGAGTCGCAAGGTACATCAGCCTGGAAACGAAAGAAGACTGTGCTGCACCCGCGGAACTGCCATCAAGAGACCTCAGCTATTTTTCTAACAGTCTGGTATCTGTTTTTATGGTATTTTTTATCACTATTTATTGCATCATGTAAATTTGTTTCAAGTGAATTCTTTTCTATTTTGATACAGTTGTATCTTATGATTTATTTGCTGTATACATGGATTATTGAATTATGTCTTTGATTTGTAAGCACGGCTTTATTAAATCTCGTCTAAAGGTGACCTGCTCAGTGTGCGTTTTTTAAAATAGATTCTGACCTATATTTAAGAAGATTAACTTATGGTGTTTAAAGAAATTCAAAGGGACAATGAAAATACATTGCATTTAAAAGGGGGAAATTGATTGGGTAATGTGTTTAAAAACTAAAGGATGGTACTACATTTGATGTAATTTAAACTTATCAGCTTTAAGCGGGGTGAATTTGATACCTTGCAGTCCTCTTTCTGAGATCATTTCAAAATACCAGGGTCGTTTTTTTGGCCAGGTGAGGTCAGCAGAGATCTGCACTACAACAAATTTAATGTTTTTTTTGTTTGCACAGTTAACGATGTTGAAGGGGATTTTTTTTTCTCCGTAGCGGAAAAACTTTAAAATGCACTAAATACGATTTAAATAGAACATATTTGACAATGCTACAGATACAAGCCAACATGAAAAGAAAACTTTTAAGTATTTTTGAGTTCGACAAATGTGGTATCAAATTAGAATTTATTGACAGACCTACAACAATAAAAGACTGAAATTGAAACTCCAAATCAGAATTGTTTAAAAAAAAAAAAAAATGTCAAGGAAACTCCGTAAAGTCAGTTTTCAATCGTCGTGCCTTTTAAGCAAATTAAGGTTTTACTGTCGCTACACTAAGCATGGCCCTTTAAATTAGTGCATGGCCCTTTAAATCCTACTATCGACCAATCGCAGACAATCTCGCGGTGTTTGAAAGTCGAGCGGCTCATACCAACTCTACAATAGGTGCAGTGTGGATACATTCTTTGGGATTTATGGTGCTATTGAAACTTAAAAACATATCATTTGTAAACGGAATCAATTAAAATTTAAACAAAAGATTTCCCTTCGCAAAAATATAACGTCATTATCATTTTTGCTTCCACTCCACCCCTCCGTGTGAAACATGAGCTGTTCCCGTGTCAAAGTTGGCCGGTTGGTTTGTCATGTCTTTGTTGCTTCTGTAGCGCCGCCAGAGACTGTGAATTGAAGTGTGGATTTGATGGGGAAATAAGCTGATATTGTCATAAGAGAGAGCACAAATTTTAACCTGACCCTCACAAGGTATGTTGACTTCCTTAAACAGCAACAAGAAACTGAATGTTTAGAGTTTCTTTCCGGTTTTCTCTCAATGGAGCGCAGCGGCTAGGTTAATCGACCAGCTAGCTGTTGGCTAGCATTAGCTGTGTTTGTGGCACTGTTGGTAAACATTAATAAACTGTTAGGGTACATGCCATTACACTGAATATGAAACATGGTTTAATATTAAGCTTATTCAATTAATTGCTAATAGTATGCTCCAAACCTACGTAATAGAAGCTAAGCTGGAACCGTTTTCTATTTCATTAGTTATTGTGTTCGCTGTGTCTTTAGGGGGGAAAGCAGCAGCATCCCTTTGTTGTCAAGGAAACTACTCATAATAGAGTTGCATCGGTCAAACAGTTGGTTGACTGTACTGTAATGGTCCATCGCCATAGTTTGTTTGATGTCAATGTTTGTCTTTAATTTTCCTTGTTGGATGATATAAATGCTAGCACATGCATTCACTTTCATACCCTGTCCTACATTTGTGTGCTAAGCAACCTGCTCAGCCAGCGGCTATGTTTCCTCAATATGCATGTTGATTTATTTGATAAAGTCCAAAGAGCCTAAAGATGGAGGAAAAGCTGAATGGATCACTGCCTGTTGTCTCCCCGGAGTATCTTCATCAGTGGTGAGTCCTCCTCCTCACCAGTGTAGCCAGGAAGTAATCCGTTTGTGTGTGTTTGTGTGTGTGTACAAAACATCTCAATGGAAATGAAAGCATGTGCATAGGCCTGTCACATTAAAACAATTAATTACATGAGAAATTAAAACAAACTCAATCATTTTCATTTGCTTGATATCGTTTTTCTCTTTTCTCTCTTTTTAACCAAATTCCGAATGATAAAAGTCTTCAGTCTGGTGCTTTGGTCTCAACTATCTCGGTTTGGAAGATAATTTTGCTTACAGAGGTTTCATAATTCATTTTATTTGTTGTTTTGTTTATTTACATTGGATATTTAAAATGTCTTCCAGTTCCAGTGTTTAAATGTTCATTAGAATTTAAAGTTCATTGATCTTTGAGAAAGTGTTCTTGCATTATTATGCCATTACCGTTAAAGTATACGAAATCGTATCGAAACAACGATATTATCGTTTATCGCAATAACTTCTGGGACAATTTGACATCTAGCAGAATTTGTTATTGTGACAGGCTTACATGTGCACTTATTCACCCTTTTGCTTTTGTCTTACCACTGTCATCAACATTCCATAGTATGCTGACCATGAATGATGATTAATAGTAATATGAGTTGTAATATGTCGATCAATACCAGGAAAATAAAGAACCTGGAATGATTTTTTTTTTTCTTAAGACAAACGTGTACGAACTATTTCTCGACTGCTAGAAAATGTGTTTTGGTTTTATTTTTCTGTGACTTTTTATGGCATTAGTGGCATTTATTGAACAGTAAGTAGACAGAAATAACAAGAGAAAAGAAGAAGTGAAAGAAGGGGAAGACATACAGGAAGTTGCCGGGTCCGGGAATCGAACTCAGGACTATCTCTGCGTTTGGTGCACGATCTCCACCAACTGAGCCAACCAGCACACTAGCAAATACTTTAGTTAGGAAATATGTCACCCGATGCTTTAACTATGCACATTGACATGTTATTATGTTTCTGGCTCTGTATAATTAAACCAAATGAAGTTTACATACAATTAAATGTCATCATTTTAAAAACTGGCCACAAAAAATAGATTATGACAGGACTATTTTGACCCCTTCAGTCAAAATGACAGACAACTGCAAAAATCTAGATCCTCCTCGTCCGTCTGGAAATGAAAGTGGGGTAATGCAGTGCATTCTGGGATTTATAGTTTTTACATCAGTGTCTTTGTTACGTGTAGTTCAGTCCTTCATGACTGGAGGCCCAACAAATACAGTACTGGCATCACGATTGTCAAAAGTTTCTTCCCTCAGTTAAAACCTCCACACCAAAGGATGTTGCTGGCAGTATGGTCCGTTCACTGAACTAAAAATCAGCTGCACTTATTGGTCATGGCTGATAAAGCAGAAAATTTGCCAGTTTTATTCACTTGACAATTTCTTTTAAATAGCTCCATTCACTGTACTGAGTTATATTTGCAAAAATAATTAAATGCTATGTTTTTATTAAAAATTGTTTCAATTAAAATTGTTTTAAATTAATTTTTAATATAGAAAAAAAAAGACAGTGATTGGATTAACAATATTGAGGTCTCTTTTATTCCACAGAACACCCCGGGGCCTTATCCTTACAATCTTATAATTCAATGTTTCATTGATCTTGTTCTACCACAGGGTTCGGTCCGCCCAGCAGTTTCAAGCTCTCCAGGCTCAGTACGCCAACTTCAACCCTCAACATCATTTCCACTACCCAGAGAATCCGACTGCAGAGGCGGCCAGGGCCCACATGGCCAACCCAGAGCCCACCATGGAGCAGACAGAACCTGCTGACCTGACTAAACGTACTGGGAAGATTTTAAAATAATAATAAAACATACGCGGTTTAGAGAGTCTTGTTCTATGTTACCACAGAGAGGTCACTCAGTGTAGTAACTTTATTTGCTCTACCTGAATTATATGAATTATAAAAATGTTCACATTCATCCCAATTCCTGCTCTTTGAATCTGTGTGAAAATGCATTGTTGTTTA
Source organism: Alfaro cultratus (assembly GCA_903066825.1). NCBI lineage: Eukaryota > Metazoa > Chordata > Actinopteri > Cyprinodontiformes > Poeciliidae > Alfaro > Alfaro cultratus. Next base: position 11,521 of record CAEFZX010005006.1, on the reverse strand, counting down.
AAGGGGCAGTATTATGTATTTTCCAGGCATACAGTGTTAACTTCAGTTGTTATCAAACACGACTTAAAAGAACTTTGACATTGTAATTTATCGCCTTGAAATTGGGTCTCTGTCTCTTTAAAAACTCCTGCTCTTTCTGAAACTCCGCCTTCAAGAAGTCATCACAACATGGCTCCGCTATTAACCCTTTCACATTTTTACTGAGAAGTAGCTCCTATAATAAGCTCAGCAGGTGCTAATGTTTGCTAATTGCTGCTGGCTAGTCTGAAGGAGCTGAGTGGGGGAGAGCTGCTCTGTGAGGCAGAAGCTTGAAAACTACAGCTCAGAGGAGGATCTTTGTCCTTGAAGGCGGAGCTAGGTCCACCCAGGCGTTTTGTACAGCTATATTGTTGCCATGGAGATTAAGGGATTTCTCAGACATGCATAAAAAAGAGTCAAAGCAACTCTCCAGGTTTGCTTTTGATGAGGGAATAACATCATAACATGATGGGAATCTCAAAAAAGTTGATTTTATATAATACTGCACCTTTAAAATGAAACATGGGAATGTAATATTAAAGGAATCAAGTCTATCTAGAGATGTTGTAACACCAGTACGTTATCACAGTCTGAGGCAACAACAACCATCAATCATAAAGTTCTAAAAGATAGTTTTTGTTTTGCAACCTTTTTTCTTCTAGCTCCAACTAAAAAGAGAGGTAGAACAGCTCAACCCAAGGAACCAGGCGCGCCAAAGCCCTCCAAAACCCCCAAAGCACCAAAAGCCCCAAAGGTCCCGAAAGCACCAAAACCACCGAAAGACCCAAAAGCTAAACCAGGTCCAAAACCCAAGAAGGCCGCTGAGGCTCAGGGTGAGGGTAAGCAGGAGAAGATCGATGAGAGCTTCAAGAAGGTGAAGAGGAAAGTGGACCGCTTCAAAGGGATGACGGAGGAGGAAGTCATGAAGAAGACATTGCCCGACCTGCTGGATTACAACCTGGACTATGTCATTGTAAGGTCCAGTTTTTACCTGATTCTCCGTGTTGGAGAGGCTCTGTTTGGAGGGACGTCAGGGTTTTGGTAACCGCAGTGGCATCTTGTTTTGTTTGCAGATTGGTATAAACCCAGGACTGATGGCAGCTTTTATTGGCCGGTGGTTTCCAGGACCTGGAAATCATTTTTGTGAGTTCTAATGCAACGGTTATTTTTAATTTATGTTGAAGTAGTAACAATGTGCCTGTAGTGCCACCATAGTTTGAATAAACATGATGTTGTGCAGTTTAACCCTTTAAATCTTAAGTTTTGAATCTCCACCTGGATATATTTGCTTACTTTAATTGTACAAAGTTCTTTAGATGTCCTCTGAGTAAATATATTTGCCAATTTATCCGTAAGAACTGGAACTTTCGATATCTAGCTAGTTATTTTTGCAATTTACCGTCTATTAAAAGAGCGCCCCTCAGATTAATTTCACTCCCTACGCTACGTCTCTGCTACGGCGGGGATAGAATTGCTGTAATAACCCGATATTGGCTGGAAATTTCAGCCAATATTTCGCAGAAATATTGGTTTGAATTTTTCATAGCGCAAAGTGTTACGAAATTACGGTACTGCAAATTTGGCAGGATCGTTCGGCCGAGAAGGGTTGAAGACATTTTCACATTGATCTTTTTAGGCATTTCCCATACTTTCTAGTTCTTCGTGAGCTTCCACTTGTAAGGCTAGGGAATACAGTGGCCGTTTTAGTTGAACTATTTTTTATTTATTTTTTAATAATTTTTTTCTCCGAAGAGTTTTTGCAGCACTAGTGGCTCGCATTTTTTGTGACAGTAGGCTGACGGGAGGGGGGGAAGAAGGGGGGAAGACATGCGGCGAAGGTCGAACCCGCGATGTCCGCGTCGAGGACTAAGGCCTCCAAACGTGGGGCGTGCTAAACCCCTGCGCCACCACAGCACGCCCCTAGTTGAACTATTAACAAAATTTGTAATTTAGATCAAAATTTAAAAGTCAGGGTGCCACCTGATTACCAGGAAATAACAGCCAAACGGTTATCAGTCTCAGTTATTGCTTAGAAACAGCTGCTGTATTTGTATTGAAAAGTTTTGGAAATGAGGCCAAATTAGTCGTAAGCTGCACATTTCAACATGATGGTTTTGATGTTTTAAGTGTCTGTCGGCGTAAGCGAGGTTGATTCTACGTTTTTTGTTGGTTTTTTTTGTCAATTTAGCATTAATCCAAGCCAGCTACAATCACTACTTGAGAAACAACACAGTTGTTTGCGAAGGTGGGTTTACTACACCTTCAGGTGTTGCATTCATGATCTTAAGGGATTTTTTATAGGAATCTTTTTTTTTTTTTTTTTTTTTTTTTTTAGGAATTTCTGAAGATTAGTGAAATATCTGAATTTGGAAATAGGTTCTGTTTGGGACTGGATGAAATCTAGCTCCACCTTTGGTTGTTTTTAGGGAACCACTAACATTTGTTCATGTTCTAAACACGGATTGGTTAATCCCAGGGAAATGCTTGTTTCTGTCCGGATTTACCGAGGAGCAACTCAACCACATGCACGACACAACGCTGCCGGTCAAATACAAAATGGGCTTCACCAATATGGTATCCAGGGCAACACCAGGGAGCAAAGACCTCTCAAGGTAACCATGTAAACTGGTGAATAATTAAAAAAAAAAAAATCTTAAAATCTCCATGTCAGATTTTGGTAAAATGCTGCATTTTATGTTATTTTTCTTCCCCCCCCATCAGTAAAGAATTGCGAGAAGGAGGTAAAATTCTCGTGGAGAAGTTGAAGAAGTACAAACCACTCATTGCTGTGTTCAATGGAAAATGTACGCTTTCTCCCGCCCCGACCATCAATTCAGTGATGTTCAGAGTAACACTGATTTGAAACAAAGTAACATTGCATTTTTTTTTCTTCCCAGGTATCTATGAAATGTTCTGCAGGGAACTGTTTGGCAAGAAACCACAAAAGCTGGAATTTGGTTTGCAGCCGCACAAGATCCCAGAATGTGATGTGGTGAGAGCAGAAATCTGCCTTTATATTTACATCACTGTAATACATCAAATTTAAAAAATGACAAACGTGCTAAAGCTCCAGAGAAATAACAACAGCTGAGCATTCAGAAGTGGTATTCATAAACTTCAATAGACTTCATTTCTGTACATTTGTTGAGTGGTGTCCGTTTTTTTTGTCACATGTTTCAGTTTTCACTTATCAGAATAAAAAGGAGGCTGAACACAATGTACGCCACGGATTTTTGTTGGCAAAAGAAATATTTCATTTTCCTTTTATTCCACAGTCGTAGACGACTTGGTGTTGGAGATCACATGAAATACAAAGAAAATTCACTCAGGATTGTGTTTGCAACATTCAATGGCATGTTAGGGCAATTGGAGATGGAAAAGAAAAGAGGAGTAAATATCTGCCAAAAAAGAAATTCTGAAATTTTTAGATTAATTTCAGAAATTTCTGCCGAAAAAAAACCAAGGATATTTTTGAGCTTGAAGAGTTGAAAATTTTCTCGAAAAAACTACAAAATCTTTAGATTAATCTCAGAAATTTTGGAGGGAAAAAAAAAACATTTTCAACTTTTGAAACTCAAGAAATGTACTTGTTTTTTCAAGAAATTTCTTAAGTTATTTTGGGAGGAATTTTTTTGTGTGCAATAGTCTAAAGATGCTGTCTTGGTAACAAAATGTGGAAAAGTAAAAAAATAAAGTTGCATGGCGGTGTGTAGTGTGGCTTACAGTGCTATCAGCAAATTTGAAAGGAATAAATTAATTAATAGGCAACTCCAAACTTTACATAGAGGACCTTTGTTTACTTTTTCATCAGAAAAAAAAAAAAAAAAAATCACACCAGTGTTATTAAAATGTTTAGCGATTAAAACAATCACCACAGCCAGTTGGTAACATTTGTCAAACTTTTAAAAGCTATATTTTCTTTCACAACATGAATGTTTTTTAATATCCCAACCTAAACTGTCTGATACGGTTTTGTTCTCACGTACTTCCCAGACAAAATTTATTATCGCAAACTGCTAATAATGTGCTGAAAAGGTAAATGACGTCTCATCATCAGATCTGTCTCAGTAGTAAACAAAGATCACCTGTTGCTAATTGAAATACTTCTACAGGCAGCTTAGCATTGATGAACTACAGAGTTTCTTCTTCATTGATTGGTTGCCCCTCCAGGCCTTGTACCTGATGCCTTCCTCCAGCGCCCGCTGTGCCCAGTTTCCTCGTGCTCAGGACAAGGTTCACTTCTACATCAAACTGCGGGAGCTCCGGGATCAGCTGAAGGGCATCCGGAAAGCTACCGAGATCGAGGAAGTCAACTACACATTCGATCTTCAGTTAGCTAAGGGTAGGCTTCATTATCAATAAGTATATGTGAGCTAGATAAACCAGAGTAAATGATTTAAACCGTTTTACACATTAATATTACAGCATGATAGTCAGTTTGAGTTTAATTCAGCGTCTTGTTGATTTTTTTATTTATTTTTTGTCTCCGAACGCCAACAGAGGATGCCAAGAGGTTAGCAATAAAGGAGGAGCAGTATGACCCAGGATATGAGGATGCCTACGGCGGCGCGTATGTGGAGAGAGGAGCTGAAGAAGGCCAGGCCAACAGCCAGACCAACGGTCACTGTACGCTGTCATCTACCGCGATCTCAGGTAACCACCAGCAGATGGCTAAACCTGAAACGAATCCTAACAGGATATAATAATGGGATTTATTTGAAACATGAGCCACTAAGGTGACATCTTGAATCATTTATCTATACTTAATTTGGGGCTCCTGCTCAAGCTGTTTTCTCAAGCCATGAGAAAACACCTCGAGAACAATAAAGGTATTTAAGACTCCTTAAAAAATCTTAAATCCACATGCCTAAAATTAAAATGTCTTATGTTCATTTGAAAAAAAAGTAAGTTGGCCTTAAATAAGTTAATCACAGGTCTTAAATTTGGTCGTGACAGAACTATCTAATCTCATTCTATGTTTTCTGGGACTTTTCTGTCAGGCATTTTCATTGCGTTGTGTGACTCAATACTATTGAGGCTACTGCTAACTAGCTTCTAAAATACACTAATGATCTAGCTAGCTAGCTTTTTTGAGTCATAGATGCAAATTTATTGCAACGTGACTCAACGAATTTTATACATTTCTGTGGAGATACAGGTCTTAAATTCCATTCATAATGATCTTTAAAAGGCCTTAAAATATCTTAAATTGAAAGTAAGTTGAAAATCATTTCAAGGGCCATGCTTTTGACACGACTGGCGTAATGCATTCAATAATCCTCCGTCTGCATCTGTCTATTTGTGGCCCGTCCTCAGAAGGAGCACAGGAGGCGACGACGTCCCAATCAGAGGGTCAGCTCCCAGACGGACAGTGGATGACCCAGTCGTTTGCCGATGAGATTCCCAACATCGGCAGCGGACCAAACGCCGGCAGCGTGTGAGGAAGAGGAGAAAAGTCTTCGTTACCTTCCACAGACATTAGCTAACTCAGTCTCCAAACTGCAGTCGGTTAGGTTTTAGATGTTCCCTTTTTTTTCTTTTTAGCAAAGTGGAGTATTAACTCTTTTAGGATTTAACTGAAACTGCAGAATGTTATTTTTTTCTGCACATTTTATTTTTGTTTTTTTATATTCATGAGCCGTTTTACATGTGTAAATCAGGGACATAACTGGCTGTCTTTGTAGACATTTGTGTATTTAAGCATTTGTTTTTAATCGCTGTATTGTTGAGGACTGCACTGTGCTGCAGTTGGAGTCAACATTATAATCTACTGTTTCCAGTAGACAGACTGTTTCCAGGTCATCGTTAAGATTGACTTCTCTGGAGGGAAGGATCCAGTCAGGATCACTGCTACACTCAAGGTGCTATGAACTGATACGATGCACAATAACGACTCGTTGAAACCACACATTAATGTCATCGGTCCTACAGCTGGATTGCTGACTCGCCTTTCAAAGTTACACAACCTATAATGGTTTTCATTAATCTTTTCTTTTTTGTTCGTTTTTGCTTTAGATGCTTTGGATTATGGTATGTTTATTAACTGTCGTTGGATTTTATGAAACATTTCTTGATTAAAATGTTATTCTACTGATTCATCACTCACTTTATGGAATTTCTGCACAATTTAAAAGGATTTAAAATCAATGAAGTAGTCATTCGAAGTTATTAAAAGGTGCTTTTTTTATATAAGGAAATAACAGAACTTGATGTAATCATAAAAAAGTTGATTGTACATCACACTTCCCCTTTAAAGACACATTTCTCTTACCCTACTATACTATGGATAGTATGGCACAGGCAGGACACTAAGGCACACAAAGCTGATCTCAGAACTACCTAATAGCATTCGCTTAAATGCCATATTTCTGCTTTTTACACAACTCTCTCTGTTTATATGAGTTTGGGAATTTACTGTAAATGTCAACCAATGCCTAAGTTAATTTTGAAAACCAAGCCCTCCCATAAATTGGTGTTATGTTTTAGAGATAATCCACTACAGGTACCAGGATTCTTCACTGTTGAAAAAAGAACTAATATCACGTCTTCAAAAAAAAAAAAAAAACACACATTTGCTATTTTCAATAACGAATCAGGTCTAGTGATTTACAGCTTTCTCTTTTTATGTGAATTTTATAGATAAATTCAAGAAAAAATGGGGTTCAAGTAAATATGATCTTTATTTGATAAGACCATTAGAAATTATGACATTAAATAAAATAGTTTACATATACTTCTGTAGATGGACACTTTCCCTCTTTTACATTTTGACATGCTTTCTGTGTCCAACATCATCTTGACATTTTCTACAGAATCTTGTCCTGATACAAAAACCAACAAAGGACCAAATTAACAACTGGACTAAAAGTTGTCTGGGTTCAGACTTTGTGTCTCCCTCGGTGCGGTCGGCGCAGTCCGAGCCAAAGGACTTGTTCTAATAATAAGGAGTTAAAGAAAAAGAGAGATGAACAATCTGCAAAGGCTTTGCAATACCTTAAATCTTGGAGACAAACCTTTTTGGAGTCATCGCTCCAGATTCTCCATGTACATTATGCCACATATGAAACACAAGAGGCATCCCGGTTTCACTTTACTCTTTTCCATTTATTTTTTTAAAAAACTCAAATCTACTTTACCTTTGGCAAGCGAGAGGCTGAGCTGGACAGGCCGGAGGGCCAGGGTCAGCATGTAAATGATGACTTTTATTGGGAGGAAGTGAGTAAAGCGAGACCACCAGCTGCTTGGGTCGTGATTATGCTGGCACGCCTCACACAGCACTAACATGTGGAAACACAAACAAAACGCAAACTTTATGGTCTGCTTCAGAAGACATTAGAAATACATGATCTGCATTTTGTTTCAGTCTGTGACCTCATGCTGCTCAGAGTAGCAGTTTGTATTCAAACAGATATTAAATCTAACTTTATTTTAGCCTTGCAAGCTACGGATACAAACAATCAATTTGTGATTAAATGTTGCTTAACGGTTTATTAGATTAAAATAATAACTAATCATTCTTAAACTAGGCAAATGAAAAATGTAGCCCTTCATGTTATGGTAAGACAGCCGGCCTTATTGATGCAAGAAAAAAACTTTACATGTGTTTTTGTAAAGTTTTTGTGGCCACTTATCAATTAATTGATAGTCTATCGATAGGAGCAATCAACTTTAGACAAACTGATTAATCGATAACTTGCATCCCTACTGCTGTCAGGACCTATAGTGTTTGTTTCCACGCTGACCTTCCTGGATGCTGGCGGGGAGGCTGTGGGTGACTTTGTGGCTGAGCTGTGTCTGCTCCTCCTGCTGAGGGTTTCCTTCTTTGCACTGCAGCATCTTCCTCAGCCTGGCCTCTTCTGCATGAGCTCGCTCCTTTCCACGCTCACGACAAGCAGGTGTGGGCCAGCCTTTCCCAAGCGATAAACTCCGAGGGATGTGCTTCGCACCGAGCAGATCTAAATTCAGAAATTCTTGACTGGAGATGTACTCAGGCCTGACTTTGCAGATGGCAATAAAATAAAGGTTTTAAAGACCTGCTGTGAGTGAGGATGGAAGTGGGAATGCTCACCCCTTTCTTCCAAGAAACGAAGAGCGTCCATGTAGCCATTGTGGCAGATCTCAGCTAACTTCTGATTGACACAAAAACACAAAGAAGAACTGGAGGTTTTGTTTGTTCCACCTGGTCTGTTCATTGTTAAGCTTCAAGAATAAATAAAATCAGGATTAAGAAACACAATACTCAGATTTGCACAAGTAGCCAGGTCTCTATAAAAACAAATATTTCCACCACATTGTTTACAAAAATAATATCGTACAACACTGAATCGGTTTCAGAAAGGTTTTTTTATCTACATGATGAATGCAAACATATCCACCCTGAGTTGTTTTAAACATGCCAAACTCACAGGGGGCAGCGCAGCGCAGAGCTAAAACCTGTCGGCCAGTCAGAATCCTGTTGGGAATAAAACATGACGCTAGGAGGTTTATTTGCATGGAACTGATGTAAAGGTTGAGCCGCTTTTAAATTGCGTATTAGAATATGAAGTTAATAAAATACAAGATGATGTTGATTGGGAATCATGTCAAAGGAAGTAAGTGGAAAAATTTTTTGTTGCAATCTGTAATGCATGGGAATGTAAATCTCTGTTTCCCAAAGGAATTTTCTCAACAGTTGTTTCAGTTTTTATAAATAATCGTTTTTAGTGACGTCAAGCTGAGTTTTCATGTGGACGAAAGGCCAAAGCGCATAAAAACGTATTTGTTTTTCCCAGATGTTCGTCTACATCGTTACTGGGCCTAAAAATCACGTTTCTCCATTTCCACTCACCTCCAGAGTCGGAGGGAGGAACGACGTACACACACGGTAGACATTGCCGGTGTTAACCTGAATGCTCACGTTGCCGTAGTGGGCCTCGAAAAAGTTGAAGGTCCCCTCCCTGGGGCAGATGTCGCTCTCGCCTGAGAAGGGGGCCATGGTGATGGTGTTTCTGTGCTCAAACAGGGGCATGTTGTTGCTCAGGGCTCCATCCATATAGTGCTGAGGAAGCAAAGGTAACCTTGAATCTAGACAACCAGGTACAAAAGCCCTTCCAGGTTTTGTTGCCTAAGTGCTTGATTTTACACATCTGTTGCAATGTAGCTGATTTATAAAAAATCCCTGAATTCAGCGATTTGGAGGGATGAATGGTTTTGATAATATGGTGTATAAAGTAAATGTTATTACTAGATGGTAATAACCACAATCTACACAAATACAAAATCTTAAGAATTGTTTTGCCTAGTTGCTAGTGGAAGTATCTTGATACACTTTGAATAAGACAAAACTAATTTACAAGCCAATTTTCAGCAATATATGAGATTGTTTTAAGTCAACAATTCCTTAATATTGATACAAAAAAAACACTTAAGCCAAGATATTTTTTTCATGTTAGGTGAGAAAAAAGTGCCAGTTGAACAAGAACCTTTTTTTTTTTTTTTTTTTACCAATATTGAGTAATTAGGAGCCTGAAGTAGCTCCTATGTAAGTCAGTTTATTTCAGGTGTGCTAAAATATTTGCATTAGAAACTAGACAAAAAAAATCTTACCTGGTAAGCTTTTGCGTTTTCGCAGTGCAGAAACACAAAACCAGTCCTGTTGATGGTTTCTAGAATTTTCTTGTCCACGATCTGGAAACTGCTGCCTGTAAAACCAGCTTCCAAAAAGTGGATCTCCTCCCTGTTTTTGTATCTTAACTTTAAAATTCCTCTAAATGCTCGTCCTTAAACTGTTTTTGTTGTTGTTGTTTGTTTCCAAATTAATTTTCCAAGCTGAATTTCTCCTCTTTGTTGCCGATTTGTTTATGAAATGTTTTTTGGCTTGAAACACTGTCGCTGCTGAGTTAAGTTAACTTGAGTTTATCCCACATGTGAAAACAATGCAGAGGGAACAAACTCACCACTCCGTGGTACGATGGTGGTTTAAAGCCACAGTAGACAGGAAAAAAGCAGCTGCACATGAGTACCTGTGAGGAGAAGCACAATCACTGCAGCTTCCTAAAACTACTTTTCTATTTTTGCACGACTTGGTGAGTAATCGGTTTGATCTACTCTTGTTTTGCCGTCCGTCATACAACGACGTGATCCTCAGTTCTAACCTGAATGAGCTCCTCTCTAGAGTCAAACTTCGACACTAGCACATTTTGTCCGTCCGCCAGTCTGGTGAGGGACCTCCCTGACGCCCGAAGGTGGGCATCCTGTGGAAGCTTCTCCAGCAAAGAGTCCCGCACCGTCTGCAGCATCCTGAAGGTCGGGTGGAAAACTCCCAGAGTGTGTTTTCTGGCCTCCTTTGCCAGGTTTAAAATGCTGAAACACAGCTGTTCTGAGGAGGGAGAGAGGTGGAGACTTCATAAATTACAGTAAAGCTGAGGCATGTAACTGTAATACATTGTTTTGTTTTGTTTTTGTTGCTTTTTTTTTTACATGTTTTTTAAAACTGGGATGTATGAGACAGATGATGTGTGGAGGGGACAAAAAAAAAATCTAATTACTCTGCCTTCTCCCAGATCTAAACAAAAACAACCAATGAGAGCCAGGGGAGGGTCTTAGCGCTGTCAATCACTCTTTCTCTACCACACTGCAGCTGGTTCACTACAACAATAGCCCATCATGCTAGTCAGCATGATAAATCTTTAACCAACCCACTGACTTGACCGACTGTTGTTTTGCTTTGATTCACTTCCGTTATCTCTGAATATGATGTGAACTATGGAATTTGCCCTCATGTTTTCCTCGTGGGCTCAGAGCCGCGTAGGCATGAAGAACACTTGATTTAAGATAACACAGAACTGGAAAAGTATCAGAAAGTTTTTACTTTAGATCTGAATGATGGCATTGTGTGAAACTTTCTGATGCACCACAGTTGGATTATTTGAAAAAAAAAAAAAAAAGAGTCAATTTCTAATGAATATATGATGATCCCATTCATACTTCTACGTATTTGAGAGATATTAAGCAGCGTGGCTCTATGGAGGACTCACCAATGGGAATCCCCACAGCCAGGGCTGCTGCAACCAGACAACCAGAGGAGGCCCCCCCGAACTTAGAGGCTCCGTGCAGCAGCTGAGGAACCCGCTCCAGGATGCAGCTCAAAGCTCCAACGTAGTAGATGCTCCTAAATCCACAGCCTGCGAAAGAGATGCTCCACTCCGAGGACAAGTCCACCATTCTCCCTCCGTCTCCCATTCAGCAGAACTCAAACCATTCTTAGCTCCCCATCCTTTGCGGGGATCCCCACGCCGCAGCTGATTGCATCTGGATTCCCAGCTGGGCTGAAGAAACAAGCGTTATCTTGAAGGGGCGGGGCTTAGCAGGATCAAACGTTACAAAACAGGAAACAAGTACGACCCCCTCGCTGGGGGGGGGGGGGGGGGGCGGGGGCCCGGCCCCCCCCCCCCCCCCCACCCCCACCCACCCACACCCACACACGCGCACGCAGGGGGAGTGGCGGGCGGAGGGGGGCGCCGGG